>JBBPDA010073826.1:0-12593 GCA_037974385.1 Arnoldichthys spilopterus | reverse complement strand
GCCAAACAGATGGAGGGCATGTGTGTAGGGGAGAAAGAGAGAGAGAGAGAGAGAGAGAGAGAGAGAGAGAGAGAGAGAGAGAGAGAAGGAGAGAGAGAGAAAGAAAGAAATAAAGAGAGAGAAGAAGGAGGGTGAGAGGAGAGAGAAAGCAGAAAGAAGGAGACAGAGGGAGAGAGGGAGACAGAGAGAAAAGAGGGAAAATAGAGAAAAAGAGAGATCCGCCCTTTGAAGAACACTGCCCACAGCTATGAGTCATCTGCATGCTCTGAGAAAGGAAAAAAAAACCTTCTCTACATTTGGGCTCATGCTCAGGGGGAAGAGAAACCTCCCATCCGCCCTGCGCTCCATTTGTCACTAAACTCTTAGGCAACAGTCTGCCCAACTTCTCCCAGCACTTTTCTTTTCCCAGAAATTGAATACATGCCTTTCTACAATTCAATTAAAACTCTCAGTGTGATCGTGATTGTAGACAAAAATGATTAGACTTCCTACGAGCCTTTAGTCTAAAACCATAATCCCACCTCTTTGGTGATTGAGGGTGAAACGTGTTGTGTTATGTAACTTGTAACAGCAGTGTGGGCTCCCTACAGAAGACCACAGAACCAATGCCAACACTGCGACTCTGCTGGCTGGAAGCTCCTCTTTACATCATTACGTGATGGAGTGTCAAATGCCCACTGGCCTGTACATGAAGGTGCACGTGGCGGTTTTAAGGAAGTACATAACTAAATCCAAAGTAAAAACGAACTTTTCCACAGCACTGACCCCAACACGTTCACTCACCATTATAACGTCTGACTGAACTTCTGTTCCTCGAGACGATAAAACTGTGGATAGATGGAAAAGTGCTGTTTTAGCTAATTTAATACGACATATACGTGTTACACATACTATCTCTTTTAAAGGTACACAGTAACCTGACACAGGCATTAATATGATGAACACTGGGTCTGTAGAGTGGGGGTCAGGGTAGCCCACCATAAATTCAAGGTAATGTTACCTGTCGCCGGATAAACGATAACGTAAACATAAATGACAATAGGATAAAGTGCTGAAAGGAACTTACCAAATAGCACCGCGGTTGCTGCAGATCACGACAGTGAGGGAAAGACGAGGAATGAAGGCAAGCAGAGAAGGAACAGACTTCTAAAAGTCCTTGTCGTTACCAAGAGCCGCGCCCTGGTAACGCCTACAGCCGCTAGTTATGGGTAATGTAGTTTTTGAGGAAAAGGGAGCTCACAACTGTTCAGACCAAACTTTTCTATTCTCGCTGTATTGATTACTTACATCTTTATCGCTTTAGCTTCTAACTGAAGTTTAATTTTCCTTACAACCACTCACCTGCTTTTATTTCAAGTTAAAATTGCATTTATATATTTATTATACTATATTAGCTAAATTATACATTACAGCAGTTTAGCTTTATTGGGAAGTCCACAGGTAATGTGACAGCCTATATAGTCATATGAAAAAACAAGTACACCCCATAGTAATTGTTGACTTTTTTTCCACATATTTGAACAAGCAAAACATTTCACCCTCTCTAATACTAATCTCTGTGACAATAGATAAAGCTAGAGCCAGTCCCAGCCAACCACGGGTCCAAGGCAAGCCAGTTTCTTAGAACAATTCACAAATATGCATGTGTGGATGATCAGTTCTGCCCAGTTCTTCTCCTGATATCTGTCTGCAGTTTATTCCCATCCACAATCTAACACAGGTGATCCAACCTGTTTTAGCATACCATTACAGGATAATTACACCTGTCTGATTAGGACTGGAGAAAAAGCTTTCTAGCATTGCTGATTCATGCATTTACAATTTTTATTTAAATTCCAAACAGTGGAATAAATATACGGCACTGTACCTTGTTAAAAGCCCCCTGCCACTGACAGGGCCATTTCTAGTTTTTTTTATAACTATAACAATAGTGTTGACTAGCCTTTAGCATGAATAGAACTGAGTATAACTTTTATACGCTAAAAAAATCTCAGGCATGAATTATTCATTTAAAAGTGTTTACATTGCCGTTAAATGTATTTTTTTACCCAGTTACTTCCATTACAGTGCTTAGTTCCCTTACAAACAGCAAGCTTTACATAAACACAGAGAAATTCTATTAGACAACCACAAATCACAAAGGACATTACTGCAAAAGAAGAAATACCTGAAACTCTGTAAAATATGTGGATGTTTCTGTAGCGTCATTAAAATGTCTGAGTCAAAAAAAAGACTTCTTACAGCACACACAAAAATGAAAGAAAAATACACACAAATTAACACAAATAATCCTTCAGTGTGGTGAGAGTTCCTCTGTTTCTAATAATGCTAATGCAAATGCAGTCGCAGCTCTTCGAAATGACTAAAGCTCGGCTTTACAAACGGTTTTACACGTAAATTGCTTTACGCATACAATTTTGCAACAGCGAAAAAGGACAAAAACTCCAGTTTACACATTTATTATTTATGACTGAGTTTGTTTATACCAGGCCATGATGTGGTCTGTACTCGAGTCGCGTCTCTGCTGTTTGAAAACTGCATCGTCAGGTTGCTAGTGAGTGATTGGCAGCCATCTGATCCTATAGTGAACATCGTCGGGTTGCTAGTGAGTGATTGACAGCCATCTGATCCTATAGTGAACATCGTCGGGTTGCTAGGGAAAGATCGACAGCCCTCTGATCCTATAGTGAACATTGTCAGGTTGCTAGGGAAAGATCGACAGCCCTCTGATCCTATAGTGAACATTGTCAGGTTGCTAGGGACTGATTGAGAGCCCTCTGATCCTATAGTGAGCATTGTCATGTTGTTACAGATGGCTTAATAGCACACTGATCAAATGATGTTGGACACTGTCAAATTCACAGTATTCTACACCAATGGCATTGGGGGCCAATTGGAGGCCAAGGTACTGTCACCAAGCAGTGCTCTCAGGGCACCACCCACGTCAGCTTCCCACTGCTCCTACCCAGGTGAGGGTGGAATGTTTACATCTCTACTCTTTAGATAACAAGGAGCTCATGGATGACTTTGTATGTCACCTGACTTATATCACAGCATGGTGGTGGTGGTGGTGGTGGTGGTGGTGGTGGTGTGGGACTCAAAGTATAAAGCTGTGTGCAAATGTTGGGATAGGAATGAGAAAGACTTGGAGAGGCTGAGCAGCCCACATTGAGAGCTCAAATAAAGAACCTCATTATGCGACCAGATCTGCAGACATTTCTTCCCTCTTAGCAACAGAATAGAATAAAATAGATCTTTATTGCCATTGTTTAGAAAACAACAAAATACCTTTTAGCAGCTCTAGGATTGACAGCAAAATAAAATAGCCAGAAATATAAATATAAAATAAGATAAATGAACAAAAAAACAATGAGGTAGAATATACAAAGTAATAGTGCAAAGTGAAAGTGAAAACAATAAGCAAGAAAAAACATTTTCAACACACCTTCATGAGAAGGGGGATGTTCTAGTCTTTAAACCAGAACTCATAGTCAGGACTATTGTGGCACCGGTGCAGAAGGGTTTGCTTTTTTTGGTTTGTTTTGCCAGAGGGCCCATTTATGTCAAATTTAAAAAACCTTGATGCATCCTGTTTCTCCAAGGAGACACAGTCCTGGGTAAATCGCCATGTTGTATCTAAGTAACCTGTGTTAGGAATAAGTAGATGGTTTTCGGCATTGACATTTTAGATTAAGCTCTGATTACAAGAACAGCAAACCTGTCCAAGCCCATGTTCAGCGAAGCTTAAAGAATAATTCAATTCTTTATAATAATTCAAATAATTTTTTAAAGGGCTCATGTCCTATATTTGTCTTGTAGTATATTTTTTGCCATTAAAGTCCTGTTATGTCATTTTTGCCTCTTCACAATATCTGTATGGGCAGTGGTGGCCTAGTGGTTAGGACATTGCCTTTGGCACCTGAAGGTTGCAGGTTCAAGTCTCAGCCTGGGCACCACTGAGGTACCCTTGAGCAAGGTACCGTCTCACTACACTACTCCCTTGGCACTGTTGATAGCTGCCCACTGCTCTGTGTGTTCAAATTGTAATGGGTTAAATGCAAAGTTCACATTTTGTTGTGGTGCTTGAGTGTGTTCACAATGACAAATAGTCGTGTTCCTGAATGGGCAAACTAAACCAATGCAGACTAAAAAGGCAGATACACACAAATGTGTTGACTTTGCTGACATCACAAAAGAACAAAGAATTACAGACGGGCTGGTTTTGCAGTGTTCTTTGCATAAATGTGTCATAAAAACTGGGGAGTAAGCAGCATTTTGAAACAGTTACGTTTACTCAATAACTACTTGTAATTTTATCTTAAATTGTTCTCCTAAGTGTTTGCAGCTCACATTAACTAAGTTAGTTTCACTGAACTAAAACATTCAATTTACTCAGCAAAATTTAGGAAACATATTGCATAAAATAAGTAAGCACAACAAAGAATGATTAGTGAAAAAGATTCTTTTTTATTTAACCACAAAGTGCTTCTAATTTGACTAACTCGGGTTAGTGCAAGTTTGAAAAATACAATAAAAAAACAAATTAAATCAATACCCCAACAGGAACCTGTGTGTGATCAGCAATGACATCCGATTCCTGCAAACATAGGAGGGTTGAGACATGAGGGGAAACGTACCCACACAAAAACAGTTACTTGATAAATATGTGCTATATAATAACTGCATTACTTACAAAACACACTTTGAAGAACTCAGTGCCATCATCGCTGAGAAAAACTGGAAGACAGTGCAGGACAGCCGTCCGAACTGCTATGACGTCAGAGGCCTAACATTAAGGAGAAGCTGTTGAGTTAATCAAAGATGTAGTTTAATATGTACTCACTCCAATGTTTTAAGTTGTATACACCCAGTTGTCAGTTTATTAGCTACAATTCTTTGTTAGTCTAATCCAGCAGTCTTACCTTTCATGAAAGTCAGAAAAGTCAGTTTTTGCTTATAGCTTGTCAACTCATAATTTTGGAAGCTGTAGTTTGTGTGGCTTTGGAATTGGAATCACCTGTCAGTACTGTAGAGTACAACAGTAGAGAAAACTACAGCCTCCAAAATGATCAGAATGAGATGATGATTTAATGATAACTGAATAAACAAAAATAATATTAACACTTAAGAAGTTGCAAAACTTACATGTCCACTGCAACAGTGATAGTTCTTCAACCTTCAAGCTGCAAACAAAACAAACAAAAAAAAGTCACAATTACAGTTTTAAAGATGTTTAACACATAACTACTGCAAAGAGGTCCTACAAACTTTAAAAAAAACAACTATATTAATGCACAAGCATATTTAAGAAGTGGGACGCTGTAGGTCTTCTAGTGTGTATGTTTGAATGCATATATATAACACTGCACGGTACGTGTTCGCCTTTATTGAAAAGCATATGCTCCAAACGCCCAAGTCCAGATCAAAGTTTCTAGTCACTGGAGACTCCTGCTGCATCACTGCGCAAAGCTCAACTTGGCGTTTTCTCTCCAGTAATGCAAAGTTACAAGTCCATTTTACTCACATGACTTAGTATTTTAATTATATCATGTAAAAGAAGACCATTACTCACATTATGTTAGTTAAATTAACAGGATAATGACATATAAGTAAAAATACACTGATATATTTTAAGTAAGTGTTACCTTTTAAAGTGTACATAAGACTCTATCCCGGAAATGGGATGGGCTCTTTGAATAGCTTACCACAGTGTTCTGCTGTCATTCAGACACAGGGATGTGGAAGAGTTTGTGCACTAATTGATAACCTGGTTTATAATTGTTTTATCATAGGTTTTATCCTTAGATGTTAGTTTAGATGAGAGTTTAGCAGGAGGGTATTGCAGGCCATTTTTACATGACTGCATTGCCACTGTCAGGAGCAAACAACCTCATTTGTGTTTTGTGTTTTGTGTGTGTGTGTGTGTGTGTGTGCGTGGTGGTGGTGGTGGTGGTGGGGGGGGGATTGCATTTATCCATTTCCTTTATATCAGTAGCATCCAAATAATATTTACACATCATGGGCATGTTGAATAAAATATATCCAGTTGAGAATCCTTAGTCAGTAGTATGTAAATAACACTATTGACACCATAAAAGACTAAATTCCTTGTCATGTCCTACACTTATAGGAGCTAAACAGCTGTAAGCTGAAGCAAATGTATTGGCATTTGTAATGTCACTACAGTGAATTTTTGCAGCTTAAAATTCCAAATGTGAACCGTGTGAACTAGAAAGTGAGCGGTATGTTTAAAGGCTAAAACCACATAAAACTTTTTCATGATTGCCCTTTAAATGATTTCATAGATGCAGAGTGAGATGTTTTTGAGAACTACAGAAACTTCCCTATTCTGCACATGTATTAGAAATATTAAAAAATAGAAAACTGCCCATGTCAGGAAACTTCATGCACTTATGTCAATATACTCCCTATAGTCTAGTTTTTTTTTCTTTTCAGAATTATATTTCTGATATACATTTCTCCCCTTTCCCCTCCTTTCTAAAAACTTTCCTTTATTATGTTTCATAAGTAATGGATGTCTAGGAGTAACCTCCATTTTAGGAGGTGTATTGTTGGTTTAGGACAAGACCTTATATAATGGGGCCCTTTGTGTGATGGGGTGTGTTCACAATGACATACAGTAATTTTTACTTTCAAATAATTTTTTAAAATATATTTTCCAATTTAAAGCTGTAAACCAAAGTAAATGGGGCAGCATTTGTGATGGTGTGAGGACATGCCATAATGTTTTATACTGAACTGATCAATGCCCTAACCATTTTCCTCTGATTCACGTCTGGGCTCTACCGGCAGCTTCTAGAATCATCTGACCGCGTGCGGACTGTTCTATTTCTACAGCGCGCGACAAACACGCGGCTTATTTTATGTTTTAAACGGACTATATTCCGTTACTCGTCGGTTGCAATTTGCAAAAAATGTCTCCGACAGCAAGAGACCACTAAAAGTGCTATCCGAGAGCGTCAAGATCGAGATTTACCAGTTTCCAACACACCCACCCACCCCTTTCACACAGGGAGAAATGGAACATGACCGCTCGCATATGAACCGCGTGCGCTAACGTACGATAATAATTTTTTGCGTGTCACTTGGCTAGCTTAGCATCAAATCCGAGAGGAAAGTCTACGGAGGCAAATCTGCAGCCATGGAGTGGAAAGCGATGGAAATGAACCCCGAGGTTTGCTGTCCGTTTTACTGTCGCCACTTGTTCATTACTGAAGTACTGTTTTCACTTTCTCTGCACAGCTAATGCCAGCGTTACCCGTTACTGATGGAGAACCGTGTTTTGTTTGTTTTTACGTTGCAGATGCTAAATAAGGTGGGTGCGCTGAGTCATGGTCCACGGAATGGCGAGGCTGCTAGTGTTTACGGGTGTTTTTGTGGTGACTGGCTTTGGCTTTGGTGTTGATGTAGAAGAGGCCTTGCCGTGAACGGTGTTGCACAATAGATGGGCGTAGGCTCGACACTGCTCACCTGCTGAGAGGGAAAACGCCAACATCGTCTGTTCAGTCTCTTTAAAGCATAAACACGGTGAAGGTTGTCTGTCCGACACCCAAGTTTGAAGTTTCTGGGTTTTCTTAAACACCCCGTTTCTCCTAGGCTAGCTTTACACTGGTAAATCTGGTAACACCGCTACTTGGATAAGTGAGAATACATGTAAATATTGAATAGCTCATATTAATGCACTGGGCTGCATTTAAAGAATTTTAGGAAGATGTGCAGATGATGTAACTAGCTTAACTGGTATGATCTCATCCAAGGAGCATCTGTTATGGCGATGACTGTGCAGAGTGTGTGTGTATGAATGAATGAATGTGTCTCGCTGTACACTTGTGTAGGTGCTGGGCAAACTGGGTGTGAAAGCTGACTGGCACTTTGTGGATGTGTTGGGTTTGGAAGATGAGGCTTTGTCTGGGGTGCCCACGCCCTGCTGCGCATTGATGCTGCTGTTTCCTTTAACGCAACAGGTACACACATCTATCTATCTATCTATCTATCCATCCCTACACACATGCAAGCATGCATGCATGCATGTGTGTGTGCTGCATAATAGCTTGTGTGGATGGTGGACAGACTTTTAGTCCAGCCATATTTAAGTCCGTAGTGAATTTGACTAAAGCAAGTTTTTTTTCTTTCTTTCTTTCTTTTTTTTCCTCCTGTCTCCCTTAGCATGAGGAATTTCGCTCCAAGCAGTCAGTGGACAGCGGCAAAGATGTCTACTTTCTGAAACAGACTGTGGGGAACTCCTGTGGAACTGTGGGATTGCTGCACACTGTGGCCAACAATCAAGAAAAAATGAGTTTTGGTCAGTAATGTTGCAGACTTACACCCATGGTGAAATGTATAGGAAATGAAAATGGTCTTTTTATGAACTTCATTTACTGGAAAATACAGTGAATAATTGTTGTAGAATATCTGGTGAATCTGAGCCCAAATTACAGACAGCTCAGCTCATCATGTAGCGCATCTTAAATTCTCAATGATTACAATCAAATTACTCTGTTGGCAATTACTTTGTATAAACAGCCCGAAAGGTCTTTATTTTCTGGCTGATTTAATGTAAAACAATGACACTGTAAAGAAAGAAGGCCCTTAGCTAGGTCTTTGCACCAAACCCAAAAGAGGTCAGTAAAGCAAATGATTCTGTCGGCCCTCAGAAAAGGATTCTTCCCTAAAGAAGTTTCTAGATGAAACTGCTGCGATGTCCCCTGCTGATCGTGCCAAACATCTGGAGAACAACCAGGTACTGTACAACTCCCTCATAAGTGTAGTCAGTAAGCTCAAAGATGGGTTTGTGTGGGGTAGACGGGTCAATCCTCCCTTTATTGTCTTTTGCAATACAAAAGTCTAACAGCAGGTGGCATGCAGATTACACAGAATGAACTACAGTGGATCTTCTTAATGAGCAGAGGAATATTGCTTTTGTGTGCGTGTGACTTAATTTTGAGGTTAAGTTTAAAACAATATAATTCTCCCTTGCAGGCAATCAAAGAAGCTCATGATGAAGTAGCTTCTGAGGGACAGTGTCGTGTAAGACGAAGATGAATGCACACATGCCTATAGAAAATACCTTGTGTAACTGCTTAATACTAATTTTTTTGGTCTTTTAATTGTTTATTTACTCTAGCCTGAAGCAGACAAAGTGAACTTTCACTTCATCACCTTTGTCAATGTGAAAGGTCAACTCTATGAACTCGGTACGTTGTCCTTTATGTAATGTAACGCTCCCTGTGTCCTCAGAGGTTTCTGAGATGGTTTCTTAATCAGTGTTAAAGTGAGGAATGTGTTTTTTTTTTTTTTTCTAATGCAGAAATACTGATAGTCCAATAACTTGTAATGCATTGTATTGTGGTACAGTATGTTTTATGGTACATATGATAATGGGTGTATACATAGAATAACATTATATAAAGCTATTTTACAGGTCAGTGTAAATGTGTTTGCTTGCAGATGGCAGAATGGACGGGCCTGTGAAACATGGTGCAACAAACCCAAATAGCTTTGTCATGGTACTTAATTTTTATGTTTTATTCCACTCTGCCTGAATGAGTCGGTTTCAGTGGCTGATGGTTAAAGAAAATTTGATTTATGCACTTGGTCATATGAATAGTTTAAGCGATGATCTTGAACAAGAAGTAAACTTGTGGTAAAATCACTAGTGCACAGCTAATGGCTTTTGTAAAGCAGAGGCAAAATACAGTTTAATAAAATGCTCAAATAATAAATTTCACTTTAATAACTAGCAGGGGTGCCCAAATCTGGTCCTGGTTTTGTTGGTCATTTCCTAGTGTAAAAACACACTTGGATCAGTTCCACTGTTACTTGCCAAGTTTAATATGGAAATGGTGGTGTAATGGTTAGGGCGTTACCCCTGTGATCCGAAGATCACGAGTTCTAATCCTTGACCAGTATCACAGAGGTACCTGTGAGCAAGTGTTTTGCAGCTTAATTTGTACATATGACCTAGTGTGAACATTGCAAAAAATGTACTTTGATTGCTTCAGCTTGCGTTTCCCTGGTATGGGTTCATTTTAACTGAAATTATTTTTTTCTTCCCTCTTCACATTGATATTAGGATGCTGCAAAGGTGTGCCGTGACTTTACCGAGAGAGAGAAGGGAGAAGTGCGCTTCTCTGCTGTTGCTATATCTAAGGCCTGAAGCTGATCAACACCACAGAAGGAGCAACTGACCAAAAAAAACAAAAAACAAAAACAACCGTTCACTCCTTTCAGGCCAGAGCACACAAGTCCTGCACAGTTTAGCCAAAACCCCAGAGCTGCCTGTCTGCCTGCTGGTGATTCTCACTGTTAGTTCTTTTACTGTTAATGCCTTTCAATATGCCACAACTGCCAAGCTTCCTTTCTTTGTCTTGGTATGTTGTATTTGTAGTTTTTTGCACAAGTGCCTTAACTGGCACAAGTTTATTGTGAGTACTTTTTCCATTTAAATGAGTTGATGTCAAACTGGTGATCTTCAAAAGGTGGTCAGTTTGGGTTCGGTCTGTGTATAGTTCTTGTGGGTGTAATCTGGGTTGCACGTGCTGTGGGTATGCAGCGCTGTGCTGGGTTCAGTTGATTTAGCTGTAATGTGAATAATACATGAGCTGAGAGTTGATGTGATGTTGGTCTGTTTTATTGCAGGACCGTTGCCTCTTTAAGCCTGAGCACTTAGTATGTGTGTGTGTGTGTGTGCGCGTGTCTCAGACAGACACATTTTGTTTCCCCCATTGTTGCTCACAGGGAAATCTGTCACCATTGCTGTGTTTACTGCTAATGTAGACTGCATTGAAAAGAAATAAAATGAATTTCACTGGATAAAGACCGTTCACTGTATAATCTACTTTTTTGCTTTTAAAGGCATAGTCCAAATTGAGCCCTTTCATAGATTTGATCCATTTCAAACCATGACTGCCAGTATTTTTGTGAGAAATGTCCAAAAATGCCACAATAGTAGTCCTGTTTGGTGCCTGAAGTTGTTTTGCTACGAGGCTGATGTAGCTAATAAGTAATGGAAGCATGTACCTCACCAGGTAGCATGCAAATCCCCGGCCTAAAGTCTTACCCACTTACCTGAAACTGCAGATATTGAGCAACTGCTGTCAAATAGTTTTGCTTTGGTGGTTTCTGACACTGACCTCATTGTATAGCAGGGACAATACTGCAGACAGAATAGAGGCTTTAATTTGGACTGCAGTAAAGGTCGTTTTGCAGTTACCGATTCAACTTTCTGATGACTGCAAATATGAGTTATTCGCTTTTGGTCATAGATCACAGAACTATCTCCATGATTTGTAAATTTAGATACTTTCATTGGTTCTGTATTATTATGGCTTCTATGACCTTTTATCAAGTACAGACAGACTAAAGGTGAACTGTGAAATCTGACTAGTCATTTGGAGTCTGGTTTCATTATTGTAGGGGCTCTTATGTCCATCACCTTCCATAGTAGCCATGCCACTGCGCTTAAAGTGAGTGCTGTTGTAAGTGGTGGAATATGCAAAAATGCATTTGTGAAACTAGGCAGTAAATTTGTGATATTAATTGTAATTACGTTTTTTTTAAATGCCTGTAGCACCTCCTGCCTGGCAGACAGATGACGCCTAAATTTAATAAGATAGAACTTTTTCCACTGACATGCACATACACAACACTTTACAGCCAGTACAACAGACACATAAGAGCTTGTAACTCCATGGGAAAATACTATATAATGTGCTAAAAAAAAATGCTTGATTTCTAAATTACTAATATAACTGACAGTGACAGCTCAAGCTGTAAGTGATGAGAAATAATTAACGAGCCCTTTTTGATGGATATAAACAATCCTCCCTGAAACCTGGCCCTTAACTAAATGTGTAATATTTAGGGATCAGCACTGACTGTGGACTGATCAGGTGCAGTAGTTGGAAGTAGCTGAGCAGAGTGGGTGCAGTAACAGCCGTCGACCAGCAGGAGGTTCTGCTGCTCCACTCCAGAGAGCGGAAGGGAGCGAGTTTACTCCTACAGCCTCATTCAGTACTGTGATTATAGCTATTACAGCGAGACACTGCAGGAGAAAAGACTTTTAATATTGGACGTTTAGTAAAAAGTAATATTAACACACATATATAATTTGTAATATGCTTAAATATAGATCAATTTGCTGATTTTGGGCAGCCGTGGCCTAATGGTTAGAAATGAGGGCTTATGACCGGACAGTCACCAGTTCAATCCCTGGAACCAGCAGGGAAAATGTGAGAAGGGGTAAGTGAGTAAGCAGCACTTTCCCTGTCCCACATCCACCACTGAAGTGCCCTTGGGCAAGGCACCGAACCCATTAGCTGCTCCCCTGGGTGCCGTAGTTGTGTAGCCAACTGCTCCGGTGCCTGATGTATGTATACGGGTGTCGTGGACAAGTTAAGGGAGTTGGAGGGCAGTGGTGGCCTAGTGGTTAGGACGCAGGTTCGAGTTCCAGCCCGGGCACTACTGAGGTACCCTTAAGCACTGCTCCCCGGGCGATGTTGATAGCTGCCCGCTGCTTCACGTGTGCACGTGTGATGGGTTAAATGCAGAGGTTGCATTTCGTTGTGGTGCTT
>JBBPDA010073766.1:0-12596 GCA_037974385.1 Arnoldichthys spilopterus | reverse complement strand
TCTATGTAAAGCACATTGAATGACCGTTGTGTATGATAATGTGCTATATAAATAAACTTGCCTTGCCTTGCCTTGCCATAATTAATTGTGATGAATCACAGTCTGGAATAATTATTCCTTAATCATTTGATCGCACTAGCAAGAGTCACCTATCAAAAGGAAAAGCCATAATTGGATGAACAGATCTTTTAGAACCTATCAGTTCATCCCTAGTAAGGATGGATACCACTGCCTCCTTTTCTGATATCAGGTCAGACCAAAACCAATACATTTTAAAAGTAAAAAATCTTAATCGATTCTCAACAGGAAACACCAGGATACCTCAGAATTAATTCACATATTCCGGCGGTCTACTTACTCCGTGTCATGGTGAACTGGTTCACCACTTTGGCGAAGTACTCCTCCTCATCCTGGGACAGGGTTTCAGGGGTCGTTTTGTTCTTCAGCTCTTCGCTGAACTCCACTGTATTGTTGTAGAGCAGGTCCATTTTCTCAGGGATGTCCTTGCCCGTGTCCCCTTCTTCAGGTTCGGGCTCCTTTTCCATGCGCAGCTTGCTGAGAATCTGGCCGCGGATGGCCTCGATGCGCTTCTTCTTCACCACCTCCAGGTCCAGGGTCTTGCAGGTGGACATGCCGCTCACTACAGCCTCAAGGCACAGCGTAGCCAACGCTAGACAGAAGAGTCTCATGGTGATCAGCTTCTGACAGGTGTTGAAGAGGGCCGCTGTGGAACTTATAAAACAGTCAGGGCAGCGCTGTTCAGTCAGCAGATGCCTTCAATGGGGATATTGCTATTGATGGTGGAAAGCACCGGGAGTAATGGAGTCAACTGGAGGGGAATCCCTGCATGAAGCCTCGCTTAAGGGTACGTTTGTGTACAGCTGATAAATGGAGCGGTCTCTTTCTCCCACTCAAACACATGCAAACACTTACTCAGAAGGTGGGCGCAGAGAAATAGTCCCTGGAGTCCGACGGAACACAGACACACACGCTCACTCGAGACATGAGCTCGACTGGCTCAACGGTTCTCAGACTCTGCCTCTCGAAAGTGCAGTCTGAGCAAGCTGTCTCGCCTCTGGCAGGCACACACAGAGTTACTTGTTCGGGTCCACGGGTCTGGCCGAAATCCAGAATTTCCCACTTGGTCGTCTCTCCCTGTGCCGGAGACCCTTCCCTTCTCTTCGGATCCGCTGAGAAAACCTGCTGTCCAGACACAAGGGCAAGCCTGTATGCGAGGCACGGCTTCTGGTCCTGTTCCGCCTTCTCGCCACTTGACAGGTCGGTCTAAAAAAGCTTTGCTGCCACACTTCTGATCCTTGAAAAGGGCCCAAGAGTGTAGGCTTTTCTCTTCGAAGGTTGATCAGGTAACCCTCGGCTTCCTCTGGCGGCAGGATTAGGCTCCCCCAGCGACGCTTGACACAGTCTGCAGACAACCTGGTGTGCAAAGGGGAAGAGAGAAACTTGAACAGCAACACTGAGCTGCTCAGTGGCTAATAAAAGTCAGACCCTGCTGCGAAAAGACGTAGAAGCTGATCTGAAGTTTGGTTCAGTATAGAAACAATACCTTTACCACAGGAGCCCCCTGGAGCAGCTGTGGTCCAACCCAAAGGCAAGAGAAGGCTGCATGCCGCTCTTCAACAACACACCCAGCACAGACGCCCACCAGGAGCCAGAAGTATCCCCTTGGAAAACACTCTACAAGTTGCCTCTGGGTGAGCTGAGATTACTCAATCAAGCGAAAAAGGAAGCACATGAGGCAGTCAGCGATTGTCAGTCACAGCACCAGGCAGTAGCAGGAATGTTCTAATCGTAAGCCTGGGGATCAGGTTGCGCCACTGCCCTTGTTCCTCCGTTTCTTCTCCTTCTCCGCCACACCGTCCACTTTTAAGCACTCTGACTCCTCGTGAAATATCCTTCACACCTCCTCTTTTGCTTGCTCTCTCTCTCGCTCTCTCTCTCTCTCTCTCTCTCTCTCTCTCGCTCTGACTCTGTATGTTAAAGCACTTTATTAGGTGCAGTAACTCCACTTTTGCTCCTCTCTTTCTCTCTCTCTCTCTCTCTCTCTCTCTCTCTCTCTTTCTCTCTCTGTTTTGTCAGAGCTTGCTGGTGACAAAATGATTTGTGGAAGGCGTTCAGCTACTTCTCTCTCTCTCTCTGTGTTTCTTTTTTTCTCTGGTTCCTGTTACTGCACTAATAGAGCGGAGAGCTCTCCGCCCAGGAAATGAGGCTAACGGACTCTGTGAAACATCTGCTCTTCACACGGCTCTGTACTGGCCATGAAAGCCCACAGCAAAGCAAAAATGGGGCAAAGAGTGTTGAAGTCTTCCTCTCTTTCTCTTAGCACACACACACCTCTCACGTCTCGTTTTACCTCATTCTCGTTCGTTCCTCTCTCTCACACCCACAAACTCACACAGAAACACATACCTTCACATACACATTCTGTCTCCGTTTCCCTTACACTGTCTCTCTATTTCTCTCTCTCTTTTTCACACTTTCTCTTATCTCTTTGTTCATATGTATCTTCCATTCTTTGCCTACATCTCTTCCTCTTTCTTATAAAAAAAAATTAAAACCACCTGCCTAGTACTGGGTAGATCCCCCTTGTGCTGCTGAAACCTCTCTGACCCATCAAGGTATGGACTCCGCAAGTTCCTCAAGTCCTGTAAGTTATGATGTGGGGCCTACAAAGATCAGCACTACTCACAGATGCTCGATCAGATTGAGATCTGAGGAATCTGGAGTCCACAACTTAAACTTTCTGTCATCTTCCTCAAACTGTACTTGAACAGTGTCTGCAGTGAGGCAGGGAACATTATCCTGCTGGAAGAGGCCACTGCTATTAGGGAACAGCATCACCATTAAAGGGTGAACTTGGCCTGCAACAATGTGTTGGTAGGTGCTACATGTAGAAGGAACATCCACATTAATCCAGGACCCAGCAGAACGTTGCCCAGAGCATCACACTGCCAACAGCTCTTCAGGTCAGATCAGATGAGCTAGCTTTCACTTCCCATGCGCATCAGTCAGTTTTGGGTTAACCTGACCCTTTCAATGAGTCCCTGGTTCTTCTTTGGGTCACTTTTGGTGGGTACTACTTACTGCATACTGGGAACCCTCCACAAAACCTGGTGTGTTCAAGGGCCATCACAGGCCCTTGTCAAGGGGTTCCTTATACTCTGCCATTTTTCCTGCTGTCAGCACCTTAACTTCAAGAACTGACTGTTCACTTGCTACCTAATATATACAGCCACTCTGACAAGTTGGGATAGCAATAAAAAAACTAGATAGTCAATGTTACTCACTTTAGCTGTCATGTTATGGCTGATCAGTGTAGTGGATAACACTCATGTCCTCCAGATAACATGCATGTTATAGACACAGTCTGGCCCTCAGATCCATACGCTCGCCCATTTTTCCTGCTTCCAGCACATTAAATTTAAGATTTAACTGTTCTTTTGCTGCCTTATATCTCCCATATCTTGACCGGAGCCACAGTAACCAGATCAGCAGTTTTACTCACTTCACCAGTCAGTGATTTTAATCTTGTTTCTGACGCACATACTGTCTCTCTCTCTCTCTCTCTCTCTCTCTCTCTCTCTCTCTCTCTCTCTCTCTCTCTCTCTCTCTCTCTCACACACACACACACAGGACAGACAGGTAAATAAGCTGTGTGTGACACTGATGTCTGGCCAAACTGTCCACACACTTTACTGCCAAAGTGACACAAAGTGAAAATGTGCTGATGGACACATTTCACACACACACGAACACACACAGCCAGGCCTTGTCCAACATGCACACACCAAACTCTCAAAAGACCACTGTTTCTCTCGACTTCACTGCCTCCGTTCCACAAATCTTCACTGGCCGGGTCACTCATTCTGAACACATGTGGACCTTGAACTGAAGCTGTATGTCATCTGCAGCTGCTTCCTGGTAGGACTTGGGTCACAGGGCATCCTATACAAAAGCCCCCTTAAGACTAAGAGCTACAGAGATGCTTTAGGATGGCATTCCTCTGGATCTTCTGACCTGCCTCCAAACATTCTTACAGCTCATGCTGTTATGGGCATAGCTAACAAATTGGCCACTTTATTGGAAACCCCTTCCTGCTGTTAGTCATCCTGTGGCCCTTCATCAGGGCTCACTTGTTTACCACCACACACACAACAATGACCATGTCAGTGTCAATGCTGTGTTGAGAACGGCACCCCACCCAGATAATATTCGGACCGACCTGAGAGCCCCCGGTGGTCCATCCCACCAAGGATGCATGAGGGAGGTGTTTCTAATAAAGTGGCCAGTGAGTGAAAGCACAAGGTAGGTGTTTTTAATAAAGTGGCCAGTAAGTGAAAGCACATGCTGAGTGTTTCTAATAAAGTGGCCGATGAGTGTATATTTTTTAGATGAGCACAAATAGGTATTTGTCTTCAATATTTTCCACATTTACTGTAGAAAGGAGCACAGGAGGTGTATAGGTTTGTTGAAAGTGCAGGAATGGTCTATTCAAGTTCATGGATACATGGCGCCCCCTAGTGAAAAACATTACAATCTCTGAGAGACTAGAGAAAATGAATAGAGTTTTGCTGCAGTAACTGGCTACAGTTACAGGCTGACTACAGGCTATTAGATGCTGGAACATTGCTGTGAGGATTTGATTGCAGGCTGAGAGTATTAGTGGGGTCAAGTATTGACGCTGAAACATTGCTGTAAGGGTTTAATTGCAGGAGAGCATTAGTGAGGTCAGGTACTGACGGATGATGGATTAGTTCTGGATCACAAACAACATCCCAGATGTACTGGATAGAGCCCCATCACTCCGGAGAGCCGCCACAAGAGTCTGTTTTATTGGTCATTGCTTTTCTATGGAGATAGAAGGTGTGTGTGATCAGCGGGGGCACGTTGAAGTGGCTGACCTCACTCATTAGGGCTGTCTGAATATTTCTGGACCTACAGTGTACTTTAAGTAAAACATTTCAAATCTAATGTGCTCATCCAAATGAGGTCCAGCTGCTACCTGGAACCTTTATGCAACCGCCCCACCTCCTTAAAGCCACTGTCAGGTCAGTGCGGTCGGGGGCCTCGAGCCAGGCCAACATTGCGTGTCTGTGGGTATGGCCACTGCTGAGCAGGGATCTGTTTCAAACCAACACCCATGTGTAAAGATGCTGAAGTACAGGGCCTCTTCCTGTAGAAGGACTGCAGTGGTGAGGCCTAAAAAAGTGACAGAATGTAGCGAACACACATTCACAGCAGGGACAGAGATATTCATCATTATATCACCGCCTGCATGAGAGTCATTTACAGACACTGCCTGTCCCTGCAGTGACACCAAAGTCTCTCTGAGCTGTGGCCTACCGGTCAGAGAAGCTCGTCTTTGACTAAAGGGTCACTGGTTTGATTCCCAGAACCAGCAGAAAAAAGTGGGCGAGTAGAGCGAATAAACAGCACCTTCTCCTCCCTCTGACTGACGTGCCCTATATAAATAAATATATATATATATATATATATATATATATATGTGTGTGTGTGTGTGTGTGTGTGTGCAGTGGTCTGGGTGGGTAAAATGCAGAGACTAATTTCTCCCTGAGGATTAAGAGAGCATATAAAATAATTTTTTAAAACTGACATCTGGCTAGGGCTAGGACTCAGTCCCAACAAGTCGATGACACCAAAGTTTAGGAATCGATTCCCCACAGGGATGCTCAGCAGTAAGTCCAACTTAATTAGAAGCCATGGATGGTGGGCTAAACCAAAGATCACTGTATTCAAAAGACATGAAAGAAGTTCTTAATATTTAAAAAATTATAATTTAATAACTGATTAATTGAAACAGAAGATGCGAAAAGTAAAACTGGTGAAAAAAAAGCCAACATCAGCCTTGTGATTATTACTTTATTACATTATTATTATTATTATTATTATTATTATTATTATTATTATTATTATTATTATGTGATTAAAGCCCATTTAACTGATTTCCATGCGCCACCTTCAGTATTTAATTTTTACTGTAACCGACAGGGGGCGAACGTGAACGAGCTGTATTCAGTAGACTGGCTTTCAGTTCTTTGAAACTGTTCATTTGTTTTCAAAATAAACCTTTAATGAAAACAAGTCGTTAACCAGCGGTTTACAGACAAAAAACACATTGAACTAATTAATCTCTGTGACGCGCGTTCACCGGATGTTTACAGTATGGGTTGCTAGACGCGTTGCTGGGGTAAGTCCGCAGTCAATGGAACAGATGATTCACTTTAAGTGAATCGGTTCTCACGAAATGCTCATTTCGATGAATCCATTCTACTATGCTTTAATGCTTTAAGTCGACCATGCAAATAAAGCCAAGTCTTTAAAATTTGTCCTGTATGTATGCCCTAAAAGTTGCACTGTCCTGTCCTGTTGTCTTTTTGTATTTTGCACTATGTGTATATGTGCACTGTGGGCGTCGTCGTTTCGCCTCTGCATATACTTGCATATAGCTAAGATGACAATAAAGTTCACTTTGACTTTGACTTTGACTTTAAAAGAAATAAAGAAGTGTTATGTACATATTTTCATTTTTCTCTTTCTACATTTGAACAATCATTTGTATTTTTAATTTGTTTAATTTGTAAAAAAGTATTTTTCTGTCATAATGACTAATGCAAACCATAATAAAAACATAATTAAATGATATTGGTATTTTATGAGGAAGTTGTGATTAGTTTATTATTCAGCTGATAATGTAGAATTAAATGAACCAACAGAAACGTTCCAAAGAGTTCGATTCAGTTGAACATGTGAACCGATTCGACAGAGTGATTCAAAAAGGAGTCGGTTTACAACGGTTCGCTTATCGCTAGAACAGAAGCAGCCGTGAGAGCTGTGGGTTCTCAGGCCCAGCAGGGAACTGTGAGAACAGGGTCCAGTGGACAGAAGGCTTTTCCGGGTAAAACATGGAGCTTCAGACGCTTCTTCAGTCGGTTTAAGTGAACAGCGGGCGGGTTGTGGTGAACGAGGCTGGAGCTCAGTGGAACCAGGTGTGTTCTTGAGCTGTGGCCCTGGGTGCAGCAGTTCTTGGGAAATCATTACCCTGCAGAACAATCAGCTCAAGTTTGACCTGGGACACAAGGGTAAAGCAGACAAGTGGATCAAGAAAATACAGTAAAGTGCAATGATTTTTTTATGGTGAACTGGAAAGTCTTTGGCATGTGATTTTGCACATTTTACTGCACAAGGATTTGTGTTATTTTGCAGGTGAGTGTTCAACAAATCAAATGACCTTTTCTTTATTCAGCTGTGCTTTAACAGGAGCTCTGAGCAGACAGTTATGGGACTGGACAATTAGGGGGAAATACTGAAAAAAAAAATAATTTAGCCACTATTTTGGTTGTTAAATGTAAACATATAAATGTATATATATATATATATATGCATATTATTATTATTATTATTATTATTATTATTATTAATAATAATTATTTTTTTCACCTAGGCCCATATGCTTTTTTGGACTGGACAATATGTTAGATCTTCAACTTTCAGATTAGATTTTTTTTGTATTAAATTCCCTTTACTAAAACTTCAATATTATTATATATACATTTTATATTATATTTTATTATATATAAAACTGCAGTTGTTTCTTTGTTACTCATCCAAAAAGTCATTTTTTTGGACTGAAAGCTTGAGTACTAAATACACCATAATGTGCCATAATAAACAGATCATTTTTTATTAAACTCCGCCAATTAAAACTTTAATATCAGATCATATATCACAATAAAAATCAGAAAACTTTATTGATCCCAGAGGAAGTTGCTTGTTCTACAACTGCACAGAGAGACAGACATACAGCAAGTGCACAGAGAGAAAGACATACGACAGGTGCACAGAGAGAAAGACATACAGCAAGTGCATAGAGAGACAGACATACAGCAAGTGCATAGAGAGACAGACATACAGCAAGTGCACAGAGAGACAGACATACAAGTGCACAGAGAGACAGACACACAGCAAGTGCACAGAGAGACAGACATACAGCAAGTGCACAGAGAGACAGACATACAAGTGCACAGAGAGACAGACATACAACAGGTGCACAGAGAGACAGGCATACAAGTGCACAGAGAGACAGACACACAGGCACTGAGTATAAAAAATAGGCACTAAATATCAAGTAGAATATAATTAAATATAGCAGGGGTGTCAAACTCTGGTCCTGTAGGGCCGGTGTCCAACACTTCTTAGTACTTCCCCTCCTCAAACACACTCACTAACCTGACACTTAGCAGGTGATTTGAATCAGGTGTGTTTGAGCAGGGAAATCAAAAAACTGTGCTGGACACCGGCCCTACAGGACCAGTTTGACACCCTTGAAATTGACACCCTCTTTGGGATCGAACCAGACAGGCTAGCCTTTACTCCCCACATGCATCAATGAGCCCTGGCTGCCCATGACCCTGTCACAGATTCACCAGTTGTCCTTCCTTGGATCACTTTTGGTAGGTACTACCTACTGCATACATGGAACACTCCACAAGACCTACTGTTTTCGAGATGCTCTGACTTAAGGCCCTTATCAAAGGCTCATATCCTTATGCCTTCTAGCACATCCACTTTAAGAACGGACTTTTCACCTACTACCTAATATATCCCACCCCCCTGAGAGGTGCCATTGTAATGAACTAGATAGTCAATGTAATTCACTTAAACTGTCAGCCACAACATTAAAATAGGTAGATCCCCCTCGTGCCTTCAAAATAGCTCTGATCCATCAATGCATTGACTCCACAAGACCTCTGAAAGTGTGTTGTGGTCACTGGCACCAAGAAGCAAATCCTTTAAGCCCTATAAGCTGCAAGGTGGGGCCGCCATGGATCAACACATCCCACAGATGCTCGACCAGACTGAGATCTGGGGACTTTGGAGGCCAAGTCCACAGCTTGAACTTTCTGTCATGCTCCACAAACTATTCCTGAACAATGTTTGCAGTGAGGCAGGGAGCATTATCCTGCTGAAAGATACCACTGCCATTAGGAAACACCACCACCACTGAAGGGGTGATTTTGGTTTGCAGCAATGTGTAGGTAAGCGCTACTTGTCAAAGCAAAATCCACATGAATGCAAGACCCAGCAGAACATTGCCCAGAGCATCACACTGCTTCCACCACCTCGCCTTCTTCAGTCCACATAATGTAAAAGAACATGTGATCCATCAGACCATTCCTCAATGACCAAAATGGCTCATATCCTCTCCTCCACCAAATCAGCTTCAAGAACTGGCTGTTCACAGTCTAGCCATCACAGTTTGGCCCTCAGATCCTTACGCTCACCCATTTTCCCTGCTTGCAACACATCAACTTCAAGAACGGACTGTTCACCCCTTGACAAAACCCACAGTAAGAAGATCAGCAATGCTAGTCACTTCATCAGTGGTGTTAATGTTGTGACTGATGGACATTCCTATAGTCCTTGCGATTTTAGCTATAAACATGCCAGATAAACTAAATAAATGTAATAAATCAAAACAAAGTAAATGAAAATATTACTCTCTCAATTCCTGCCGACGTCATATTATACACTACACTGAGGTGCATCTACTGATTAATTATGGCTTAAGACTGTAAACATTTATGTGCAGCCTATTTTCCATGATCTTTTTCATAGTGTTCATGAGTTCAAGCCCCTCGACTCTACAATGGAGAAGTACGAAAAGCTGGCTAAGATCGGAGAGGGCTCCTATGGAGTGGTGTTCAAATGCCGCAACAGAGACACAGGCCAGATAGTGGCCATAAAAAAGTTTGTGGAGTCTGAAGATGACCCCGTCATCAAGAAGATCGCGCTGAGAGAGATCAGAATGCTGAAGGTAAGGCTACAGCATCTTGCTGTGTTTATCATTCACTACCTTCACCAGTCCCACACAACTGTCCTCTTATAACTCACAGTTCTCCCGGTTCCCCCTGCAGCAGCTGAAGCATGTTAACCTGGTCAACCTTCTGGAGGTGTTTAGGAGGAAGAGAAGGCTGCACCTGGTCTTTGAGTTCTGCGAACAAACCGTCCTTCATGAACTGGACAAGCACCCCAGAGGGTTTGTCTCTCTTACGCAACATCTTTACCAACATTTCAGTCCTTTTTTACCCCTTCGATGCAGTAACAGCCATAAGCAGGGTCTCAGGACCCCCTGATTGACACCTCAGTGACATGTAGGGGGGTCTCTGAGCAAATGGTCAAACAGTCAAAATGAGATAAACATTAACGCCTCTACTCTTCTGGGAAGGTCACTAGATGCTGGAACATTGCTGTGAGGATCTGACTGCAGGAGAGCATTAGTGAGGTCAGGTACTGATGCTGGAACATTGCTGTGATGGTTTGATTGCAGGCTGAGAGCATTAATGAGGTCAGGTACTCTGCTGGAACATTGCTGTGAGGATTTGATTATAGGAGAGCATTAGTGAGGTCAGGTACTCTGCTGGAACATTGCTGTTAGGGTTTGATTGGGGGAGAGCATTAGTGAGGTCAAGTACTGATGCTGGAACATTGCTGTGATGGTTTGATTGCAGGCTGAGAGTATTAATGAGGTCAGGTACTCTGCTGGAACATTGCTGTGAGGATTTAATTATAGGAGAGCATTAGTAAGGTGAGGTACTGATGTTGGAACATTGCTGTGAGGGTTTGATTGCAGGAGAGCATTAGTGAGGTGAGGTACTGATGTTGGAACATTGCTGTTAGGGTTTGATTGGGGGAGAGCATTAGTGAGGTCAGGTACCAAGTCTGGAACATTGCTGTGAGAGTTTGATTGCAGACTGAGAGCATTAGTAAGGTCAGGTACTGAGGCTGGAACATTGCTGTGAGGGTTTGATTGCAGGAGAGCATTAGTGAGGTCCAGTACTGATGCTGGAGTACTAGTTCTAGATCAAAAACATAATTTCAATCACTCCAGAGAACTCCACAGGCCAAAGCTGGGTGGTTTATACCCCTTTAGTCCACAGGTGTGATGACTTTATGTACAGGTGGTCCCTAGTGTCCTACTGTATAGACAATGGAGATGGCAAAAACCTGTTAGGACATTTCGATTTGATCTAATTTGAATTAGTTTTATTCTAATCCCAGATTTGCTCCTGGGGACGAAAGTATATTTTACTTTTATTTTAAGTTTATTTAAAGAATTGAGCTTGTGATAATTGGACAGTGCTGGTAGCAAGGTGGGCGTACCAAGGGCATTTTGGTTTCAAGTCCAATCAGCACTCTGCTAGTGCCTCTTGTGTGACTAAAGGTCACTGGGACAAACAGATTCTAGATCTTGCTTCATTTGTAAGCCCACAAAAGCGAGTAGCTGCTTAACTATCTCCATCTAAAGGCCAAAAGCTTTTTCGCAGTAACCTTAGCCGTCCCTGAAAACAAAAGCGGCTGTTGCTACAGGAGACAGGCACTGTGTTACTGCGGCAATGCTTTTTTCCCTCTATTGCCGTGCATGTCTTTTGAAAAAGAAGGGAATGGAAGCGAAGACATATAGCTTGCAATTGGTCTTCCAGCGTTCTTATGTCTTGACAACAGCCTTTCTCCTTTTGTTCCTTGTGCTCTGTAGGGTTCCTGAAGCTCAGCTGAAGAGTATCATCTGGCAAACCCTTCAAGCTGTCAACTTCTGCCACAAAAACAATGTCAGGTTCAATCATTTGAACTTCCAGGCCTCTAAACTCAGTGTACAAGAGTAATGTACAAGGTTGATGGGAACTGGACACGACAATTCTAGGGATTAAAGAAAAGACAGAAACACTTGAGACTCTAGGATGGCTGCTACTGTGTTTAGCTATATTAACATACACCAATCAGCCATAACATTAACACCATTGACAAGAAGTGAATAACTTTGACTGTCTAGTTATCTCATTACAATGGCACCTGTTTGGAGACGGGATATATTAAACAGCAAGTGAACAATCAGTTCTTGAAGTTGATTTGGAAGCAGGAAAAATGAGCCACCATAAGGATCTGAACCAATTCGACGAGGCCTTGTTGTGATGACTAGACGAGTCAGAGCATCTCCCAAATGGCAGGTCTTGTGGAGTGTTCCAGGTAATCCAAGGAAATACAATTCATGAATCAGCGACATGGTCATGGGCACCCAAGGCTCAATGATGCATGTGGGGAGTGAAAGATAAACCATGTGGTGTGATGCCACAGAAGAGCTACTTTGGTGTAAAAAGTGAATGCTGACTCTGATAGAAAGAGGTCAGAACACACCACAGTCAGAGCTGTTTCAGCAGCATGAGGGACCTACTCAGTAGTAAGTCAGTGTGTTAATGTTGTGGCTGATCGTTGTATGCGTTCATTAGTTACTTAAGCCTTGTAGCCTCAAACTTCAGATAGCTAGCATGTCTCAAATCATCAACTACATTTAGGCTCTTCTGGTGGTTTAAACAATAGTGCTGGTCCAAGCAGCTTCCCTGAGTAACACCTTTGACGCTCGGCACAGAATTGCTCACCTCTCTGTGACTATTTCATGTTGATACATCCTCAACAAAATGAGTAGTACACATATCTGCCCCATACCCACATTATTATATCCAGCACATATCTGCCCCATACCCACATTATTATATCCAGCACAT
>JBBPDA010073696.1:0-12599 GCA_037974385.1 Arnoldichthys spilopterus | reverse complement strand
ACTAATAGTTAACGGTTTTTGATGAGCAGAAACATTTAAGTGTGACAAACATGCAAAAGAATAAGAAATCAGGAAGGTGGCACATAGTTTTTCATACCACTGTATTTGTACATTGGTTGGTATTTAAATACTTTTCTTTGTACTTTTGTCAGTTAAATAAACTAATTTTGTTGCTTTTTGGAAAATATGCCAGCTTGTCTGCAGATGAGGTTTGAATTGTACTTACTGCTATGTTGCACAAGTAAACAGCACAATATAATTGAACTTTTTGTTGTCAAAACAATAATGTATCACTCAAAGGGCATGATGTTCAATGGTCTACAAGGTCACGAAGAGCCCACGTCTAACTACCTAAAGAACTCTTTCACATTGGCTAATGCTAATTGTTCATTGGTTTACCATTAGAAAACACTGAACAACAATGGTGTGCATGGCAGGATTGTAAAAAGAAAGTGACTGCTCACCAAAAAAAAAACATTTCTGCATGTCCACAGGACATGGACAAGCCAAAAGGCAAAATGTTTTGTGGACACATGAGACCAAAATAGAATGTTATAGTAATGAGAAGCACAGTGTTTGGACAAAAGAAAAGCATTGCATTCCAGAATAAGAAGTTGGAGTATCCCATTTTTGAAACCTGGTAATTATAGTATCATGTTTTGAGCATATTTTGCTGCCTCTAGTCCAGGACAGCCTGCTATTGTAGCCTGTTATTGACAGAACAAGAAATTCTCAATGTGATTTCAAGCATCCAAGAAAGGTCTAGTCCTTTAGGAGCAAAGACGGGCAAAGGATCACCAGTATGCCAACAAATACATGAGAAAATTATTGAAATATTTTAAAACAATATTACTTGTTACTTGTTACAATGTACATTGGAGCACAATATGCTGCCTTAAAGAAGACATCTTTTCCAGGGACGCCCATGCATATTTCAACAAGACAATGCAAAGCCACATTCTGCACACATTACAAAGGAAGGAAGAGGGTACAGGTACTTGACTGACCTGCCTGCAGTCCCAACCTGTCTCCAATAAAGAATGTGTGGCGCACAGCAAAGACCCTGTACTGTTGCCCACGTTAAGACTTGTTTGCAGGAAGAATGGGACAAAATTACACCTGAAACACTTAATCACTTGGTGTATAAAAGGAATGGCAAAATTGCTAAATGCTTTACTGTCCCCACTTTTTTTTGGAATGTGTTGCAGATCTGAATGACAGAAAAGGATATTTACAAATGAAATGAAGTTGACCAGACAAAATTTTTTGTTTGGATTGTCTGCAATGAAATACAAGTCAAAGTAAATTTAGAAATCACTACTTTCTTTTTTTATTTGCATTTTCCATATGTTCCAACTTTTTCTGATTCGGGGTTGTATTAACACTCTCAGAAAAGAAAGGTAAAGTTAATAAACATATGAGGGGGGAAGGAGGAGGGGTCATGAAGGAGGGGTGGGGCTAGAGATCTCAGAAGGAAACAAGAACTGAGGAGTTGAGGAGAGGGGAACTAGGAAGCTTGGAAGGAGGGAAGGGGAAAATTAAAGGGAAGCAGAGAATGACATTAAGGGTATTAGTCTGTACTGAATAGTAGAATATGTTAATGAGTTCTGTAATGAATGTTAAATCTTAAAGGTAACTAATAACTAATTGCAAAAACTTTAGTATATTTACTATAAGCATGGTGTCTTTTTCACCTACATCCTTCTACATCTAATTGAAGGAGCCTTAGCACTTTTTATAGGCAGAGGTATCTATAGTCAAATACAACCCAAATGCAAAAGGGAGCTAAGGGACCAAACCAGGGTTTTAACCAGCACTACCATGTTCAAAAGGCATGTTCAGTGGTTGACAAACAAAACAAAGCAAATTCAGAGAGGATTCGTGTGAAATTTAAATCCTTTAGAATGACTTCTATACAATAGGTTAAATAAGAAGCCATGGTAATGATGTCTAAAATGTTACTATAGCAATTAAATATGTTGTATTAAATAATATGTATTTCAGGCAAAAATCTTCTCAGAACTTTTGTGTCATGCATCAGTGAACATATTCATTTCTATTTAGTTTTATAAGATATTTTTTTCTGAACTGCCCTGGATTAATCTGTTTATTTTTTAAAAACAACATTTACATTTTCTTCCTTCCAGATGGATGACTAGAATTAATTACAACTGGATCAGCAATCTACATAAGCTATATACACTTATTGCATGGTTAATCACTGGCCTACCCAATCGATTGGGGAAAGATTATGCATTAAGGTGCATTTTAAAAATAATGAAATAAAATAAATTATTAGTGCTGTCATTGTATTGCATTATGGCCCATTAAAAATCATTCATGGTGTAAAACAACTGACTAATCTCAAGCTCTGCTTTAGTTTGTCAGCCTTTCAAATACTGCTTATAGACCATAGCCCTAAAGGCTGGGCAAAGCCTCAGATTGGATGGAGGGAGTCCCAGTTTACGTTGAAGTTAACCATTTAGTTTCTTTTTCTCATTCTCACAACCAGTCCAAAAAACGTTCATATGACATGCAATTGTTGTACACTAATGTTAAGCAGCTGTTTTAAGATATTCATCTATATTATATATCATCTATAATATATTCATTTAGAGTGGATAAAAACTAGAAGGGACATTGTGGAAACTTGTGGGACAATGTTGGAAAATGTGAGGAGAAGGCAGTGATGCAAATATATGACAAATTATTTGCTACCCTCAAAGGGTCAAACTAATTTTATCTGAAATAATTAGTACAATTTCTAGAAAAGCTGGGACATTTTGTAAAATGGAAAAGAAAAAAAAATCTCTATTGTGTTAATTCTCTTGAACCTCTCTTGAACTGGCAGATATGAACTGTACAAAATAAACATGTTTTTACTGACCAACTTTAATATAGATATAAACATATTTAGAATCTGACCCCTGTAACCCAGTTAAAGGGGGACAGATGCATGTTCACCAATGTGTTATGTTTTGTTTTAATCATACTTTTTTATCCTTTGGGAACTGAGGATAATAATTGCAAACATTCTTTTCTTAGTACTTTTCTCAACTTAAATAAAGTTAAACAGACTATAGATTTTTTATTGCATTTTACAAAATAATAGTCAGCTTTTGCTAGAAGGGATTATTTACCCACCTTTGGGGACTGGAACCTATTATTCACAGGTGTTTTCAACGATACTTTGTTTTATGCTGTCCTGCAGTTCACTGCTTAGTCTTGAGTCCTCCCTAGTGCTGTTGGTAATATAGAATTCCCCTTTGTCTTCCTACAGACTTGTTAAGTCTTTTTTTGGTAGCATATGTTCTTTAGTTATTCTTCTCCCTTTCTCTTTCTCTCTCTGGGCCTCTGTCTACTTTTTTGTCCTTTTATTTATTTATTTATTTATTTTCAAATAGGGATTTAGTAGTCAAGTCCACCCTATAATTCCACACTTCTAACTATTCCCCTTAGCTCATGTCCTTAAGTCTCTGTCTTGCCATTTTCCTGAGCAGGGTTTGAACACTAGGTGGTGTGCTTTTCCTTGGACCTCACAAAAATTAAAAAACCTTTCCAGAAATAAATGTAGTGCATTTTCTACTGGCAAGCACTCCAATATTCTCAATGTTAAAGAATAAGGTTTACAAACTGAGAGCATAAATATAATACACTGAGGGTATAAACAATGCTATTAGAACAACAATGATAGTTTCATGGTTGAATAAAAAGTGTTGAATAAAGTGTTTACTTGTAATAATAACAGTGAAGGGGGCAGTAATCCCTGTATCTCCCACATTAGTTTGTGTTGTTTAATTGATAATTCTGATTAAAAAAAACAGGTAATACTAATAGGTATTTAGCTTTTTACAGCTAAATTCTTCAGTGTCTTCATGCTCTCCATTCTTTGAAAAAAACAGCTTAATTACATAACAAGATCACTAATACTCAGGATCGGCTTCACACCTAGCAAAATGATTATTACCAAACAAAGAGGTGCTCACATATAACATATTAAGCAGTAGAGGCCATTAACTGGACCGCTCCCTTAAATAGCTTATTAATAAAAGTGTATTTAAAGTAGTAAAGCTGTGAAGAACATGCAGCATTGCGACACTGATTATACTTGAAGGACAGAGGAAACAACACAAATGGAATAGAAAAACTTATGAGGGAGTAAAAGTGCAAGAGTCCCCACTGACTAATACTCTTCCTTCCCTCAGGGAAGAAGCCCCAGTTCAGCATTCTTCCTGCTTTCTCTTTTTTCACTGTAATACTTACTACAAATGCAACAAAAATATCGGACATGATGGTACATTTTTGAGAAAAAAGCTATTTGTGAGATTTTTTTTTTCATTTTTTATAAGGTTAGGTTTCCAAATCAATCATTTTGCAAAGATTTCTTTTTATAATTGCTGCAGGATTATTAGATTATTAGAATCTTTTTCAGAGCATTTTGAGACTAATAATACTTTTAAGACAAATCCCCACCTCTTATAACATTCACTGAAGTTATCTGCATCATCAAATCAAATTTAAATGTAATTACAAGGCCCCAGTTTGGCATGAAAAGGAACTATATCAGCTCCAAATGTAGATATTTGCACATGCATTGCGTATTACATACACTGGAGGATTTCCTTCTTGCATATGTGCATTTTGTTTTTATTTATTGGTTACTTTGAAATTGCTCCTGTTTACTTCATGTATGTCATGTCTGTTTCACACTGAATTTGGATTATTCTTCAAAGTTTGCTGAAGTCTCCCTACCAAGCGACCTCTCTGAAAGTTTACAAAAAGTTTACGTGATCCATTTTACTCCCTAAACAAATAGCAGAGTTTGGAGCAGACAGCCCTGCCAGCCTTGCTGACTCTTTTGATAATGCCCACTTCAAGTCTGCCAGTTTGGGGGATTTTTAGAGATTTAGACTGGGCAAAATATCAACTTTTGAGCCAGGTTTAAACCAGTTTTTCCACTTACAACTTTGGGCTCAGATTTGTTTTGTGAAGTGTGTATATGTTATGCGCTATCACTGATTCGCTCTTTTACCTTTGCATACACACTCTCTTACTCACTCATGCACTCTCTCTTTCCCATGTGGTTTGCATACTCTCCGTTGTGTTTTCTAATTTCTTTATTTCTCATAATGTAAGTTGCATTTGAAACAGCTTGAGACATGGGTGAATGTGACTCTAAGCGAAAACATGGATGATGAGAGCTATGTTAAGAAGCCTCTTTGCTTATAAAGTTTATTCAAACTGTGTTATGGATTTTTGCCAGTAGCTGCAGCAGTAACAGGAACTTTAGTGGTGACTAAGAACTGGAGAGTGGATGCTGCTCTCTGTCAGGTATGATCAAATCCACAAAAAAATATATATTTATAACACAGGGAGTGTAAAATAAATGTGTAAAATACCAAGTTATCTCACTAGCAAATTTTCATTCACTAAAATGTAAACTTAATTGCATACTAACTAAATAATTTTAACATTTCATCTCTGCCATTGCATCTAAATGGGATCAGGTTTAAATTTAGCAGTACCAATCAGGTCAGGTCAGGTTGGGTACTAAGCAGTGGGTATGAGCTCATGATGATACTTTAGTGTACCTTAAGTGTACCTGGCCTCCTGCTGGCCTGATCATAATGCAAATAATGCAAATATGGAAGAAAAATTATGCTGTTGTATCAGGAGTTGCTCATATGCATTTTTTTGCAATCCTTGCTGATGTACTGAAGTTATTTTTTACACGTTTTAAACTTAAAGTATTTTTGTTTACTCTCAAAATGGGAATATTGCTAGTATATGATATATGTTTGTATAACTATGTAGTATAATTATACTAACTCTGGGTCAACCATTCTTTGATTACTCATAAATTAGCATGAGTAAGCAAACAAATTAGGGAGTAAGCCTAGTGTCATGCTCTGGTTTGTCTATTGTGCTTTCCCTCTTGCTTCTACCTTCGATTTTCATGTGTAATCCTTGCCCTCTGTCTCTTTCACGATCACCCTCTTTTTCTCCCTTTCTCTTCCCACACTTCCTTACCTCTCTTTGTGTTCTCCTTCTTTTAGACTTCTATAGCATCTCTGCACCTTTGTCCTTCCACATCTGTCATGTTCTGCATGCTTTTCCCATCTCTCCCACTATCTCTGCCTCTGTCTCTAGTTTCTGCTCCCTCTTTCTCATGTTCTCTTTGTTGGTTTTGAGCCTCACATGCTTATATCATGTTCTACCCACACCCTTCGGCACCTGCTGGTCCTCTTTCTTACTATATTCCTTGTCCCTTTTTTTCTGTTTTAATTTGCTTTAATGCTTTAATGTCCGAGGCCTATTTCTGTCTCTGTTCCCATTCCTTCTTTTCTTGTCTGTGATTCCTGACCTCAGGACTGGTTTTTGATATTATTTCATACAGAAATTATTTGTGGCAATCGATTTATTATCACCCATTTGCGGGGCGTGGGCACCCCCTCCATTTGGTACATATACACCTGCTCACTGCAAGGTCTCATACATAGGTTGGAAAGAGGAGGAGGGCAGCGGGAGATTCTCTGGACCTCATTTCCCAGCTTCCTGGAGCGGTCAGAAATGCAACTGATTGGCTAAAGTAAATCACACCACTAACCGCTTTCAAATAAAACACATTTCATTCAAAATATTAAGAAAACAAGCCTATAGATTAACCTTTTTTTCTGGGTTGTGTGAAATCACTGAAAAAATAATACAAAACAAGGAATATTTCGCTCAGGGTGCCAAACAAGCTAATCTGCCATCTGACCATAATCATGGCTTTCCAAACATGGGTCCCTGATCCCTTTTCTATGTGTGTCATTGGTTGTCCATTTGTTCAGTTGTCTTTCAGCTTTGGTTGATTTCTCCCCCTCATGTTTCTTTGGTCCTTGCTAGTTGATTGTGATAATGTTAACTACTTAATGAATGAATGCAATTCAATAAATTCAAAATTACATTGGCTATCATTAACATTAAGCTGGTTAACATTAGGCATGTTATTTTAAGCTATATCTTTCATGGATAATGCTAAGAAGAAGCTAGCCTAATGTAGTATTGTTTCATAACTCAAATTTGTTGACAGCCTCAAAAGACATTTTCTTACTCATGTACCCTTAGTTACTTCAACTAACTTTGAATTTGTTTTCTCTGACTCTGACTCTAATAGATTGACTGTGATAGTCTTTCAATTAATCTAGATTGATTTATGGTGGTTACTGAAGACTCCAAAAAGGTGAAGCTGGACAAATTAGACCCAATTTAGAACTATCTAGGGGGCTTTGTACACAAATTATTACATCAAAGCACATTTTACAGAATTTAACAGCTACTTGAATTAAGGGCTTGGGTGAATTAGCTTAAACTTAGCCAAAGCACTTTTTTCTCACAAGCTGCTAGGGGAACTCTTATTCGTAGCCCCACAGAAGTCCAAATAATAAGCTTTTGTGTTTTGAAAGAAAGGGAAGGCTTATCTCCACTAGCCAGTTTATACCAGTCACCCCATCTAACAGAAACTAGAGATATGAGCTAATTAAAGGAATAACTTAATTAATAATGAATGATGTAGGCTGGCTCTTGTTACGGAGAAATATTCATATTAAAATGGGGACACTCAGAATCTGTAATCCAAAAAATCAAACACTGTGAATGACAACACTATGTGCAAATGAATACTGGGAGGACTGATTTATTAATCTGATGTTCTGCACAGTATCTGCTGTAAATGTAATTTTAATGTTTTAATAGTTTTTATCATTTTGAATTAAACATATAATGCCTACCGCCAAAGATCATGCTGAATCACAATTGAAGCATTTTAATTAATAAATAAACAAACAAAAAAAATTATGAGAAAACTATATTATGAAGTGAAACAACATAAACTTATCAAAACAATGCAGCCAACTTTTTATTATTGTTTTTATTTTTATTTGATTATAAACTTTTTTTGACTGACAAAAGCATTCAAATAATGGCAACAGTTGTTTGAAATAAATTTTGATGCATTTTATTCAACTCACCTTGACTAAACAAAACTGTAGATTTAATTTATATTCTGTTGGATATTAAATCTTACTAAAAAAATTTTTGTCAGATTATATATAATAAATGCTGCTTTCGGCATTATGGGGAAATAATCAGCTAAATTGAATGTTTTTCGGCCTTATGTTGACACATGTAGGCAACAAGCAGCAAAAATATATTTTGTTCTTAAATAGAATTGCGCTTCTGTTACATGGCCTACTTACATGGTGTACTGTGAACTTGACCTTTTTTGGTGGATGTGCCAAATGTGTAATGTGTAATGTGTTACAAAGTAATGTGTTACAAAGTAACATGTTATTGTAAGTCCCTTACTTCTGGCAGTAATGAGTTAATACTACTGAGTTGTAACTAATTACATTTTTTAATTAAATAACAGTTCCTATTACTAAAATTGAAATGGATTTCTTTTTTTTTATCTATTTCTGTGACAATATTAAAGGATGATTGTAATGGACCAATGTTCACAAACCTTTGGCTGAACAATACCCTGCCCATACCTCTTTCAGTTTCCTTCTTGCACTGAGCCACGAATAAAATGTATGTGAATGGCCCAAATGGATCAGGCAGCCAATTGAGGCAAAAAGTTACATGTAGCCCAAAGAATATATTTGATAGAAAAAGGGGTTAAGAGGGCAGGTAAAATATTGGGAAACATGAAAGGAGGTAAGGGGTCAGGGTAGTAAATGCATTCCTCTTTAGATAATTTACAAGGATTGACTCCACCAAAAACACAATGTTACACAATTTTTCTTCTTGCTTTCTAATTGTTTTATTACAACTGCTTATGTCTAAAGCCAATGTAAGAATGGCTATACACAAACTTTGATTTTATGACCACAGCCCACAAAAGTTTTGTATTTATACTGGCAAAACTTTAAAAAAGCATTTAAAGTAAATGGAGAATGTTCTAGAAAACAGATACAATTCAAAATGTCATTGTCCTGATCACAGAAGCAACCCATTTTCTATTTTTTTAGGCATAAATGAACCAAGAAACAAAAATAAAATACTACTCAATAGAAATTGGCTACTCAAGGAGTTTGTTTCTGTACAGTCCCTTCTTCCTTCAAAACGATTTTAAGCATATTCAGTGTGGGTAGTACAAGTTTGTTTGGTTTCATTGTGTGTGCTTTCTTGTGCTGTACACGTGTGTCTTGTGTTGTTTGTTTTGGTTTGTTGCCACACAATATGGCATTCCTGCCCCATACTGCATTGCACCGTGACGTCGGTTACCAAGCTCTATACTGCCAGCCTAACTTAGACAATAGCCCACCATTTTTAAAAACTAGCAAGCTGGTCTAACATCAGATAGTTGCATTATGAGATAAAAAAAAAAAAGCACCAAAACAGATCTGATTGTTGCACACTGTGCAAAGTTAAATCCTTTCTAAATGTGATAGAAAGAATCTCATTGTACTTTAAAATTATGTCCTGTGAGGAGCCAGAATAAACAATTTTATGATATTTTTATGATGTTCTCTGAACATTTAATTTTAATGTCTACAACATATTAATATCTACATATGCATTAGCAAGATAAAAAAAAAGCAAATATCTAGAAGTACTAAAGAAAGTAATTACACCCTTGGCATCAAAAAGTAGTATTGTCCCTGTTAGCAGAAATAACTTCTTTTAGGCGTCTTGCATATATGCCTACCAATCTCTGACATCGGCTTGCTGAAGTTTTTTATTTTCCTGCACACACTATCCTTTTCAAATTACACACCACATTACAACTTTTTCTTTTTGAGACATTCCTTGGTGGACATGCTAGTGTGCTTAGAATCATTTTCCTGTTGAAAGGTCAACCTGTAGTTCAACTCCAACTTCTGGACAGATGGCCTTATATTAACTACAAGCAATCTCAGATATGATGCAGAATTCGTGGCTGAATCAATGATTACAAGCTGTCCAGTTCATGTGACAGCAAAGCAACCCCAAACAGTAACATTTCCATCAAGTCATTTTTAAGCTGTTATTGCCCCCTTTTGGTTGAAATGAGTTATTACAGTATATATGCAATGTACTTACTTATTTATTTTTCATTAACAAGCAACTGCAAATGTGGTCCAGTATGAAGGAATCCAGGATATTAAATTTAAACCTCTTTACACAACAACGACTACAAATATACACGAGTGCACATGCACACACGCATGCACGCACGCACACACACAGGCACACATGACACGCACGCACACAAATGAAATGGCATATAATTAAAAAATGTCATTTAAGCTATTATTCTGGTCTATGTTTACTTTCCTGTAAAGAGGACAGCAAAATGAATGAATAAGTCATGTATGTGACTTTTAATGCCCTCTATAAGTATAATTATGTATGACCAATCATGCTAAATAGCCATTTGCTTATTTTCAATGTAGCACTTCATTTGATTCATGTTGTTTAAATGTCACTGTTTTTTTGTGTGAATTTAAAAGAGCCTTAAAGAGCCAATAACATTATTCATATTGTAAATTTGGCTCATAGAAAGTACTGGAAATGCACCAGTGTGTTTTATATGTTCATTATGAATACAGTCAATATTGGCCTTAAAAATCCATAATGCATATCCAGTCATTAGTTACTGGTAGACTTCTCTTTGCTGATTTTTTGGCCTATCAACCTAGTGTGTTTTATGGTTGTTAACCCTGCTTGTCTCCACAACAGTAATAAGATTGTGGCATTTCAATGGCAGAACAATATCTTTGAGGTGCTGCAGGAGAGGCAGCCCAGCCTGGTACTGTACTTTCATTGTACTCTACTAAAAGCTTACACTTGATTACATGCCAGTACCTAAACAATGTGCTTGTGTTTTCTCAGGGAGAAAGTTCTTCTGCTAAGAACATCAAAAACCAGTGAATGACACTGGTTTTTCCAAAGGCTGGGCTTCAGAAAGGCCTTACTGGTACAGTAGTCCAGGGCCCCAACCTGTAGGGGGCCCCAAAATAATCTTATTAAGCATTTGTTAATGCAAAAAAAATAACAAATGAACCAATGACAAATGTACAAATGAATTTGTTCGGGTGTACGTCTGTCACACCTGCTTATTAGTTATTGGTTTAGATGTTTGTCAGTGTGAAGTAGGGTCTTTTAAGGTTGTCTATAACTGTAATTAGTCATGGCAGACAACAGAACATATGAAAGGTCAGGATCAGAAAGGTGCTGAAAAAAGACGGGATTAAACTGGTGCCCATGAGGATTTTAAACTAGCGAGCACCATCTTTCTCGCAGGCACAAATTAATGTTCTGAATCTGAGACAAATTCAATGGCTACCGTTATTCGTAGTGCTAACGCGAACATAATGCCTTGATGTTAAACTGAGACTGACTGACCCTGCTCACTTGGGAAAGATCAACATTTCAATCCGAGCAAAGCTTCTGAACGAACATACAAATCAGAAATGTTTTTTTCTCTGAATTTCACTTCCAATGCAAGCTTGTAAATGGTGAGTACATCTGGAGACAATGGCTTCTATATTTCTCATCCATCAGATCTGTGTTTTGTTTTGCTTGCCACATTTTCAGTAAAGGTAATGGCCAGTGATGTTTTGTACACTGGAAACATGCCTCAGAGCGCATAGGTCTGACGTCATTTGTAAGTGGTGAATTTGAAAAACTGGATTTCTGTGATTTGATCAATTAATTTGCTGCAAAAAAATGCAGAAAAGTACAATTTTCAAAAGCATCAATCTTCGATAATATACAGTACAGCTTAAGTTATTTGTTGGGACTGCTCTTGTAGAGTTCTACTGCTCATTGCTTTGAAAGCTTGGTTAACAATGATCTGGTCATTTTCAGTGCCAACCTCACAGCACTGAAATGGTGTGTAATGTGCCTCTTGTACCGCTTTAAAAAATTCTTGCAATGTTGTCTGTTTTCCGGTTTGCCTTTTTACATGCATCATCCATTATAATTTCACTCTCAACATATATGTTTAATGAAAAACATAAATACTGTGTATTAGGCATTTGTCTCAGGGCCAATTGTATTACGGCAATGGCTAGTTACAGATTTAAGCTAACAAATTGTGTAGTAGTCATTAACTTGACTCTGTGACTGAGCCATGAAACTTGATGTATAAAAAACTTGCAACATTTTGTGTACTCAAAATATTTGTGTGTAAGTAGTGCTCCGAAAATGCATTTGTCCAGGGGCTCCCACACTCCTCAATCTGGCCCTGAAAATACCCATGAATTTGGTAAATGTGTATAAAATACAGTGGCTTAATGAATAATTTACCTCAGCCTGGGCCATGCCAAGCCAATTGATGTCCTCGCAGTAAACACAGTGTCGTAAAGGCTCTGCATTGGTCTGAAATGATTAAAGATGATGTGATTAGTACAGTTCAGATCTTCTGGATGTCAGTTTGAATGGGGGCTTTCTGAGAACCAGTCTCTCAGCTTAGTCCCTGTGATCACTATAATGAGCTTGCCAAGCAGCTACTAGATGTGTAGCTAATGTGTAGTAACATTCTTGTAAATAGTATGTGAAAGTGACTATTTGTCATTGTGAACACACTCAAGCACCACAACGAAATGTGACCTCTGCATTTAACCCAT
>JBBPDA010073676.1:0-12601 GCA_037974385.1 Arnoldichthys spilopterus | reverse complement strand
CAGTTAACTTCACAATCATATTTCACGATATGTTTAGTAGACTTACTCATAGCACTAATAACAGCTAATCAGTAATCTGTACTGAAATGTTCAAAGAGACCCTTGTAGAATCCAGAATTGCATTCAGAGCTATATATTCTCCTTATCTCTTTCCCTAGTATCCTAAGACAGCTCCATTTAAAGGAGCGGAGACAGAAACAGCAAGGAAAAAAGGAGTATTTAACTAAGACTGACGTTTACACTCATGTGAACAGACAAATGCACTTGAACCTTGGGTAACGGGTTTTAAAATTGATTTTGCCTCTGTCTCTTACCTTTGGGTGCTCTCAGAACTTAAGCCATCACTTTTCACAGAGCACCATTATGGTGCTAGAGATATGCAGGATTATGCTTGAGACCTACATCAAAAAATGTTGCCTCCACTTAAGCAGTAGAGTGTTTGACTCTGAGGGAAATGGAAATTAAAATACAGTAACACATCTTGGAGTGTTTTACTGGAATTGCCTTAAAAAAGCGCTATGACTTCAGAGAGCACAATGAAAGATGGTGTGTTGGGGGGGGGGGGGGGGGGCAGCAGGTGGATTTTTTACATTCCAAAGACACTCTACCAAATTGGAAAGCATTCTTGGCAAGAAACCCAAAGACTTTGGAAAGGGAAAACAAATATAAAATGGATGCACTGCAACATATTTTAAACTTATGGATGCTTGTTGCCTTCCAAGAGATTGTAATGGCTTGTCCATGACGCTAATGGCATTCAGCCTAATGTTAATTGTGATGTGTTACTCACTCAGGGAAAGAATAAATTAAGAAGCCATATCCTGCTGTTAGAATATCTTCAGTCTTTTTTTTTTTAAATATAAATATTAATGTGTAATAGTTTCTTGAGAGCCATTCTAATGAGTAATTTCATTCTGCCCATTCAAGAGTGTTCATGATTTTTTTGCTACAGCAGCAAGGTATACTGAAAATAGCAACAAGTCAGACAAGCTATTAATGGCAGACTGCTCTTGCTTATTCTTCATTACATCTTTCATTGCTTTAGGGCTGTCTATAGCCTATCATCAGCTTTTCTGCTGCTAAAGACACACAGTTGCACTTGGAGGTCAATACATGTTGGATAACTTAAGGGTTCATCCAAATAACCAAATAATCAAACATTATTCTAACATCCAATATTTTGTTTCCTAGACCGCCCCCCTACCCCAGTAAATGTGTCTGTCATGAACCTGAGAGCCGACTCAGCAACAGTGTCCTGGGAGGTTCCAGAAGGTGATGTCATCATTGGCTTCTCTATTCTGCAGCAAGTAAGTACTGTAACTGAGCTCAAGAGTATTACCAGCCTCTACTTCTAGGGTGGCTTTAGGCTAGATGGTGTAAGATTAATGAAAGTATATGTCTGCATTCATCCACAAGATCATTAGTGAGGTCAGTTATGGATTCTGCATCACAAACACCACTCAACTCACTCCAAATAAAGAACACCCCAGAACATGTTTTTTTTACTAACATTTGTACCTAGAATCAATGGTCTACTGTTCTCTTTGCTATTGAAGTGTGAGATCATCAAGTTTTAAAGAATGCTCTAAGCCCTCCAGAAAAAATGGCCTTTGAGTCTGGCAGGAGGTTTAAAAAGATTTCCATATTACTTAAAAAAACATCTACAAGTGTTTTATATTTCAAACAATAGCAAATTCAGCTTAAGAGCAGTTACATATAGGCAAAACCAGTACTTTTGGAATAATTAAAATTGTTGGCCACTATAACCAGGGCCGGATTAAGGAGGGTGGGGGCCACTGGGCAAATGCATTTTTGGGGCCCTACTTACACAAAAATATTTGAGTACACAAAATGTTGCAAGTGTTTTACACATCATGTTTCATGACTCAGAGTCACAGAGTAAAGTTAATGACTACTACACAATTTGTTATCAAAAGCTTAAATCTTTAACTAGCCATTGCCGTACAGACAGTATAACAGCAAGCCAGAAAATAAACAACATTGCAACAATCTTTTTAAAGCAGTATGAAATGCACATTACACACCATTTCAGTGCTGTGAGGCTGGCATTGAAAATGACCAAATGACCAGATAATTATTAACCAAGCTTTTAAAGCAATGTGCAGAATTGTACAAGAGCAGTCCCAACAAATCACTTAAGCCATACTGTATATTAGTGAAGATCGATGCTTTTGAAAACTGTACTTTTCCGCATTTCCTTGCAGCAAGGTCCTTTATCAAATCACAGAAATCCAGTTTCTCAACCACACCACTTTCAAATGACTTTAGACCAGTGCTCTGTGGCCTGTTTCCAGTGTTCAATACATGACTGACCATTATCTTTACTAAAAATGCAGCAAGCAAAACAAAACTGAACTTAAAGACTAGCGTGCATTCAAACTGCACTTAAACACACGTGCGCATGCAGATGTTGAAAAATGTATGACACTGATCAGCCAAATTCTAATAACGGCGAATTCGGTGTGCACATGTGCAGTTACCTTTGCTAGGACATTTTCATGGGTAGGAAAACATTTCAGAATACTGGTAATGTTAAACTTGTGCACTCTGGTTTAGCTGTTGAGCGAGTCTCAGTTTAACATCCTGGCATTATGTTTGTGTTAGCACTACAAATAACGCTTGCTGTTGAATTTGTGTCGGATTCAGAACATTAGTTTGTGCCTGTGAGAAAGATGGTGGTTCTGGTACTGGATCATCACTCACAGGTTTAAAATCCTTACGGGGTGTGGTTTAATCGCGTCTCCTTTAGAGCCTCTTTCTCACCCTGATACATTCTGTTCTCTGCCATGACTACTTACGGTTCTAAACAACCTTGAAAGACCCGCCCTCACACAGCAATGACAAACATCTAAACAAATCATTAATAAGCAGGCATGACAGACATACACCTGAACAAATAAACAAAAAAAAATCGCAATCTGACCACACGTTCATTTTTACTCCAGAGTTTTTTTATCTTTGTTAGCATGAACAAATGCTTATTAAGATTATTTTGGGGCCCCCTACAGGTTGGGCCCTGGTCTACAGCCCCGGTAAGCCCGTCCTAAAGCCCAGCCATGACAATAACAGTACACATATGTGGTTTTTATCTAATGCCAACTGTGCAGTGGTGGTGGAAATGTTACAGTTGGAATTGCTTTGCTATTTGTCTAAGGGACTGGGCACCTTGCAGTTATTGATTCAACTTTGAATTCTGTATCATATCAAAGAGTGTCCAATGACAATGTAAGGTCAAATAAAGTTGCTGTGAACGTCTTTTCTATGTAAAATTTAGACTCATTTTAAACATTGTTTTTTTACAGGTCTACTGTTTCTAGGCTCTGTGCCATTTTAAAAGGTGGCATACTGTTCCAGTACATCTTCCTTTGATAGTCTCAGCAACAGATAACTGGATATGCATACAAAGATGTAAAGAATTTCCTGTTCAAATGTGCTGCTGAGCCAAATGAAACTACAGGAAAATGAACTGGTACTGTTAACAGGCACTCCACCTTCTGGAACTGCAGTTATAAACAACATGCTTTACAAATAACAAAAATAACATAAAAAAATCAATTAAATCCCCACTCATTTCATTCCATTTTCATTATTTCCATTCACATAAATATTGAATACAAAAAGAAGTTAAAAGTTAAGTTAAAAGGTTCAGTCCTGAGAGACGGCTGTGTGTCCTCCACATCTTTGTGGTGCATGCTTCAAGTGCTTCGAAGCACACATCCTGATAAAGCCCTCTGTGGCTGATCCATCAAATTTCAGGACTCCATCTGCACGAGTAGAAAAAGACAAGTGATTTGAAATATGCAGTTATACACCAAGGCAAAAATAGGTTCCTTATGCATCCACTACCAATACTGGATTAATACAAAACCATCTCAGCAAATGTTAAAGATTTGTTGTATGTTGTATTTTTCCTGTTTTTAAAGTCAACAGGAGAGGAAATCAAGTTATAAATCAAGTCATCAAGTTTAGGGTTAGATTGGCAAGGGCTCATTTTCTTGGGGGCTCTGTCATACATACAGTGTTTGTTTCACTTCAGACATATTTGGGATAGGGAAGCAATTGAATTGGGGTGATACACACCTCATTCCAAGTTCATTATTCAAACAGCCATGAACACACGACGTCACTTAACAGACGAGCAGCGTCACCTGGCCATGGCGTGCCTTCAGGTCGGTGGCAGGCAGTCAGATGTTGCTTGTGAACTTGGTGTGTCTCAAAGTGTCATCAGCAGACTTGCATCAAGACACAGAACTACTGGCAGAGTTCATGAGGCTAGTGAGTGGAGCCCCATGAGTGACAGACCGCAAAGATGATCAGTACCTAAGGACCTATGCACTCAGACATCATTATACAACTGCCCACAGCTGCAGGCCCATTTACGAGATGCGAGGGGTACTAGGGTTTCCAGTCAAACCATTCACAACCGACTCCACTGCTTTGGCTTGAATGCCAGACGACTGTTGCAGGTGACTCCACTAAAACCAAGACACCGCCGTGAATGTTTGCAGTGGGCAGAAGATCATGTGACCTGGACAATGCAGCAGTGGTCTACCGTCCTGTTCACTGATGAGTGTTGGGTCACCTTGCACAGAAATAATGATCGTCAGCATTGCTGGAGAAGGCGAGGTGAGAGATACACTAAGGTTAACATGCTCCCCAGGGTTTGCTTTGGTAAAGGAGGAGCAACAGTCTGGGCAGCCATCACCAGTCAGTGCAAAACAGATTTGGTTAATGTACATGGCTCAGTCACTGCACGTTCTTACCTCAGAGACATCATAGAACCCATCATCATCCCCCAATTCCGCCAGCACACCCCCAACTTTCTGTTCATGGATGATAATGCTCCACCACATTGTGGCAGAATTGTCACAGCTCAACTTCAGGAAGTTGGAGTGCCTCATATGGTATGGCCATCAACGTCCCCTGACCTGAACCCCATAGAGCACGTCTGGGACCAGTTGAAGCAGAGACTGCATGATCGTACCCCACCCCCACGTGACCTGGCAGAACGGTCAGAAAGGTTTTTGTTACTTGGAGCTATCCCTGTTATTGTCCAAATTTTGGGGGTAATAAATATTAAGCTAATGAAAATGGTGTTTCTTCTCATACATTATTAGTAATATCAAAGGGAACTTTTACTTATTTCATTAAAATTCAGAGCAAATAGGAAAAGCACTCATGCAAAGAACAATATCCCTAACTTGTGAGTAGTGTATGTAGGAACATCAACATAGTATAAAGGCTAACTATGGCAAACATTTAGCTAACGTTAGCTGATGGGAAGAGAGACAATGCAAATACCTACAGCAGATTTGGGTGGTTTAAGACCACAAAACTAAAACAGATAACACTTACATAAATGAACATAAAATTAACTGACCTGGCCGAACGTACCTTCCACTTAATGGCAGACGAGTACGCTAAGCACAGCCGAGCAAAGAAGAAAAAATTCTGATTCACGGCAAATGCTTGGCGCTTTGCCTCGGCCAATTAGGGTGGTGTTTACTGGTTGGGTTATGATGACGTAATGCCTCAGCCAATCAGAGTGGCGTTGAGTGGTTGAAATCATAAGAAAGCCATAATTTTTTCACAAATTGTATTTTCAAATAAATAAATAAATAAATTCTTAAATTGGTTGATTAATTAAATAGATAAATTAAGCACTCAATTAAATAATTAGTACTATATGATGTTTTTTCACAAATAATATATATTCATATTCATTAACAATATTAACAACAATGCTGATATTTATTATAAAATAAAAATAAATATGTTCTTTAATAATGTCAATTTCCTGCACCTGTGTTAAACATCCCCATGATGTCCAAAAGTCAGAGGTTCAAATGTTTACGTACGCAATATAGACATGATCTGCACATCCATAAGACGTGTAATGTTTAGTGGGATGATGGTCCAAAGCACACTAGCAAATCTATCAAGGAAAGGTTCAGAAACAAAAAAGGTATGGCTTTTTAAACCTCACTAAAATGCAGAGTGGGTTTTGAAAAGGGCAGCACATTCAAAAAGACGATAAAACAGGTTGAACTTAACTGAAAGAAGTTTGCATAGAAGAGTGGTCAAAAATGCCTAAAATTACTACAATACTACTTTCTGAAAGCAAAAGTGTACTTACATTCTCCACAAAAGAGTATTACATCTATTGGCATTTTTGTAAAATAAACAACATTTTTTTACTTTTCCTTGAAGTTAAGAATAGCACCTGAAATAATATTTGTACTCTCTGGAGTAACATCTTCAAATATAGATATATTTGGCAAGGACTGTAAATCAGTTTTATTTTGAAGATTATCACAGATACTTACATACCTCCATGCATTATTTAAACTCTATTTATTTTCTGTAAGTGACAGAATGCATTCCACATCCAACCAATTACAGATATAGCTGTATATCATGTTATGCAACAGGCTGACTCTAGCTCTAGTAATAGCTTTGTGAGCTGTGTTCTTGGATAAATGTATTATTCATTACTGGAGAACTTAATAAGAACCTCCATCAAACTCCTCCATACCTACAGGGTGCCTCAGGGTGTGAATGTAGGCTGAAATGACTTGGACCCATTTAGAGAACTGTTCTGTATCTACAAATGTCAGTAAAGTTGAAGTGAAAAGCCCTACTGTGAATGTTAGCTTTAAGGAACACTTTCTTTATGTTCTAGACAAGCAATCATGGTGCATTAGAAGCAAAAATTAGTTGCCAAGCAGTAAAGCATAGGATAATTATTATGCAAGACCTGTCCTAAACCTGAATCTAAGAGTAGTGGTAATCTTTTCTTTTTCCAAGCTTTTTCTGCACTACAAGTGAAGACAGTAGTGGTGTGCGTTTGGGATGTGGGGTGGCTGACACTGGAGTTTACTTTGGTTTACCACACCCAATCTAAGTAAATACAAACCCTTTATTCAATGTGGCAGGGAGCCTAAGGTTTTTTTTCTCCTCAGAGTGGGGTGTTCCAATCCTGGTAATGAGATAGAAAAGGTGTTTTCTACATGATTAGCTAACAGTAAAGCAGAACAAAAATTGCTGATTAAGGGCCTCTGTGTTTACTTCTGTTTCAGAGGCAGGATGGCCACATGCAACGGCTTATTCGGGAGGTGAACACCACCAGCAGGGCTTGTGTGCTTTGGGACCTGGAAGAAGAAACAGACTACATTGTTCAGGTCCAGTCTATTGGCCTCTATGGAGAAAGCCAGGCCAGCAACCGTGTCCACTTCAGAACACTCAAAAAGACTGACCGCTTCCCTTCTAATAGCTCCAACCAAGGTATTGTACAAGCTTACAAAAGGATCTACAATTGTAAAAATAATAGAATCAGTTTTTGTGCTACATATAGAACCACTTTTTTATCTTTAGCCCATTAGAAGCTAATATATAAAAATATATATATTGTAAGTTTACTTTTAACTTTGTGTTAATTTATTAAATTACACTATAGTCTGGTGATCTATATGTTTGAATTTAGCACAAATTTATATTTTCTGTAGTATCAAGCAGTTAAAAAATGTCAACACAGATCAAATAAATAATCTGTAAAGTTTAACAAGTTATAATAGTCACTGGAAGCCCCTATTGTCTGGTCTGTGACTGTGTCTGTGTCTGTGAATTCCATCAGTTTTTGCTCTCACTGGTGATGTGTATTGCTATGCAGCTGTATAAAGCCACATCACACTCTAGAATTGTTCTTATGTCTTCAGCCCTCAAAGTGCTGTGTTTAAAAATCATTTGTAATGTTTCAACACTCATTTTAAAGAAAAATCAAACTTTTACAAAATTATGCTGGTATTTGTTAGCTGCCTTTAAATCAGCTGCTGCTACTCTGCAGTCTCCAGTATCTCAACATGCAGAAGGCAACATGGAAGCCTCTTAAAAGATACATTTTAAAGGGATATGTGACATACAGTACCAAATATGGCTGATTGTTGGAAAGCTTGCCTTCTCTAGTTTTAAAGTGTGTGGTAATATAGCAAGCAATTCTAAACATTGTTACAAGAGACCATGCACATTTCAGTGCACAACACATTCAGTATTTAAGAGTTATATTAATTAAGAATTATATACAACATTTTCTTTACCACAGAAAATAATTATTAAACTATGCAAATTGGACACTTTAAGAACTCTTCTTTTTTATTAATGTAGCTGATTAGACATCTTCTTTATGATTAATATTAAGTGTTGGCATACTTCTGCAATATAAACTTATTACACACATATGCCAGCCCTAATCTTTAGAAATCATAACAATAATTCTTATCCACAAAGAAAAAGTCTAAGAAAAGCCTCTTAACACAGATAAAAGTCTGTAAGCTGGCCCATGAACCACAGATTTTCACCTCAGTGCTTGGGACATACACAACTTATTTTATTTTTTATTTCTGCTCTAACATTGCTTATTTTACTTGTGTTCTAATTATCAACCTCTCAGAGAGCCCAATCAAATGTTCTATTGATTTTTTACATAAATTCATTATTAACCATCTCTCACAGAAGTTATTTACAATGCCTACAAAAATTAATCAATAAAAAAGTGTTATAAAATAAATTGAAAGTCTGATGGATCGGCTTGTCAAAAGTATGTTTCATACTGTGCTACCTCTAGCTCAACCATCTGGGTTTTTGAAACCTAGTTGAATGACCTTGTATTTTTTGCATTCTCAAGTATCACATTTGGAACACATTCTATATTCCTCTGGCGAATGCTTGATGGAATCACTGAACTGAGGCTGACAGACACTGCATGCCTGGTTGGCCACAAGAACTTTGTTTACAGACATAAAATGAGCCTATAAAACCTTTGGCTAATAAAGTATTGGCAATAAAATATGTAACAGCATAGAATATAAATGTGTGCAAATAGATTTTGAAAGGACCCTCCAACATTCATAGCTCTCTTTCTTTTCTCATATCCAGTTAATTATTGATCCAGTCATATTTAATCACAAGTGCATGCCGATTTGTTTTTGCAGTTTCCGATCAATTTGCCCTCACTTCATTTGTTTTGCTGTACTAATGAATGCATCTCAAAGTGACAAGCCTAGACAACTGAGTGATTGACTTGCAGTGCTCTTTGTGCAGACTGCATGTTTCTTTATAGAGGCAGATATTTTGTGGTGTGTTCAAGCACTGAAGAAACAGGAAAAGCTATTTTTAATACATTCATAGAACAGTTTGCAAAATGCCACTGCTGTCTAAAGGGAAAAAAATACAAAATGATAACTACAGGAGAGGGCAAAAACATGCTTCACCTTTAATGTAGGTTAATAAAAATTGACTTGATTCCAAGCCAGTGTGGAGCATTTCTATTACTCCATTTCCCATGAAATGTTCACACAATGTTAAGATCAGCTGCTGTGTTTGAACTAAAAAGAAAACTAAAAAACATAAATTACATGTAGATACATATTATTATTATTATTATTATTATTATTATTATTATTATATTATTATGTCTGGAATGCAATTATATATTTTTTATATTAGTAAAAGATAGTAAAATATAAAGATTTTCATCTTTTTCATCTTCATAACTTTACATAACATTATTGATCACAAAATATTTTAGGAATATAAGTGACTGAATTAACTAAGAAATACAGTATTGTGCAAAAGTCTCCTCAGAACATAATAAGTAAATATGTTAATTTGGGCAGTTGGCATATATTTAAATAAAAAATAGTACAATTTAATGTGTGATTATGTATGTAACTTTTTTCAAACTTCTCCTCGAAGAAGTCAAGGGTTTATTGTTACCGTCCAACACCTGCTATCAATCCTTGGTAAATTTACAGAATGGTCAAAAGCAGAGGTGCATCTTTGTGGTGCACTGTGTGCTGTGGTGTGTTCACAATTATAAATAATCACTCATATTTTATACTTTAAACCAAGTGCTGCTGATGGAGCTGAACAGATCCAAGCAATGGATTAAGTCCAGCTAAAATTCAGGAACCCAGCCTGTGTTCTTCTAATTATATTCTTTCAACCAAGATAGCAATAGTTTTAAAAATGTTCACAGCTTACTGTATTTTTGTTTGGTTGTTTATATTGTAATGCTATATAGTTTTTTTATTTTTTTTTACAGGCAAAAACACACTGCTGAGATAAACAGTTTTAGGGAAACAGAAACCACAAGAGTAACTTAACTTTTTAGTATAGTAACTAAGTTACTGGTCCAACTATTGATCTTTTTTCATTCCCAACACTCAGTAAAGTATTCATTTGGGAGAAGCTCACTTCTGTGACTTAGCAATGATAGCAGTCCATACCCAAGGGAATCTGCTTAGGTAGAGCTATAGTGGTGGAAAGATAGAGATCAACCAATAAATCTTGTTTTAATGCCTGCTGACTCAGGGCAGTATTTAATAAAGAAGCACACAGAAATCTATTTCTTTTGAGTGTCAGTGCACTTCAATTAAATCCCATTTCTAGAGCTCTTTTATAGCAAGGGTCGCACTCCTGTCTCTTTCACTCTCTTGGTGTTAAATGCTTTCAGAACACTTAAAAGGCTTTCCACAGAGCCATAAGGGTATGCATAAGGCCAATGTTTTAATTCAGCTTAGCAAGGACAAAAGGTCTGGGCCTCATTTCCCACTTAATGGTAATGCTGAATGTTTTTTTCATAGTCAAAAAGAAAATGGAATATCTTGTTTTAGAGAGCACATTTACACCAAAAAGTAAAACTCGCTGAACTTGTCTGCTGAATCTGTCTGCTTCTTTAGCTTAGTTAACGCTGCCATATTAGATCATAAATTATTTTTTGAGTAACTATGCCATTGCAGTGGTTGAAACAGCATGGCAAATCTTTAGACTGACTGTTCACATCGCAAGGGACAAAGTCTGACCTGAATGGTCAGCCATACAGTTTTCACATTTATTTTCATCATAACAATTGCAGGTGTGTGTTATAAGGAAGATCAAATTACTTTTTCTTTTAAAATGTGCTTTTGTTTTAATACACTATTACATATAGGACTCTCATTCTGTCTGAAACATTGGTCTGATGGTCAGAGGTAAAATAATTATTAAATCATAAAAAGTAAGCAATAGAATTTCTATTGAAGAACAAAGGTTAGGTTTAAAATAAATAAAAAAAACTAAAGAAAGAAATATAAAATAATACTTATGTAAATAAAAATGTAGGAATTTTGTGCAAGTATTGAAAAGTATATTGTGGGATCAAAAAGAAGCAGACGTATTGCAAGCACACAAGTCAATGTTTCTGTTTGATCCAACATTATATATTTTTAATATAACTTTAAGTGGTGCTTTACAGAGACCAACACCAAAAACAAGTGCAACTGGAAAATAATAAATTGGTGAGGCTTTTACATGGTGGACAACTGTGGATACACAGTGTGTATTTGCATTCATTTATTCTTTCTTTCTTTCTCTCTTTCTTTCTTTCTTTCTTTCTGTCTTTTTTTTTCTTTCTTTCTTTCTGTTCCTCCCAATAAACCTATGGGTTATTACCTTGTGTTTACAAAATTTTTAGTTTGCTGTCTTCTTTTTTGCTGAACAATCTATATAACCAATGATTCTGAAGAATGTGCTTCATGAAGACATGCTGTGGTTGTGATACTGTATTTGACCACAGAGTTTTTCACATATTTACAATGAAATGAAACTGAGGGACATTAATGTTAATTCATTGAACAGCAAACAAGTAAAACATCTGAGGATTTTTCAAACTCTCTATTATCACATGCATAAATAATTGCCACATTTCTAAGACAACCTTCAACAAGGAGATTGCACAATCCAGCCTCCACATTGCTATGACTCAACAGCAACAAGCACAGTGAGGTATAATGAAGTTTCTGAGAGCCTCCTCGCACTAATCTATTTTATGGGCACTTCGGGATTTCAAATGATGATGCTTTTTAAAAATCCCTTTTGTTGCAGCTGCTGGGCCTTCACACAGTTCATTTAGAGAGCCACAATTACAGTCAACCCCACTCATTCAAGACCCATTGATTCTGTGCACATCCATAGGCATTTCAATTAGTTTGAGAATCAATAAGGATAATAAAAATGAATCCTCAACACAACATTATTGATCCTATAAAAATGAGTCACATCACCATGCAGATTCAGTGGATTAAAGTGAAAAGAAAAAAAATATTCTAGCTATTTAACATGAGGATGCTGTACATAGAGTGCTTCAGAGTATGACGTTTTTTAATGTAAAAAAGTCCTCTAACCCCTAAAGTAAACATGAATCGGACTTGGGTAGGCAACCCAGTGATTCTTTTTGGAAAAGTAAAAAAATGATGGATAGATAAGTTAGTTGTTATTAATTGTAATGCAAGATAAGCCTCAAACATCTTGAAACTAAAGATACTTTGCATGAAAAAGTGGTCAAAAAATTCAGCAAGTGTGTGTCATGTGACTGGTGAATAAATATGTGACACACAAGATGTTATTTCTTATAAGAGTGTACTTACTTTATCCATAAAAGAAAATTACATCTGATGATACTTTTGTTGGGAGTTTGCAAGCTCTCCCCGTGTTCGCGTGGGTTTCCTCCGGGTGCTCCAGTTTCCTCCCACTGTCCAAAGGCTGC
>JBBPDA010073595.1:0-12605 GCA_037974385.1 Arnoldichthys spilopterus | reverse complement strand
ATGTAAAAAGTATAGTAATAATGTCACATTAAAACTCCACTTTTTCCATGTTGTACTTGATAATTTATGTCAAATTTTCATAATGAAAATTATAGGTCAACAGAAAAGATGTTCCCTGTATTAAAATCTTTAATTTACATTAAATGTTAACACATCATGGACCCCTGCTACACAACATTGATATATCCATTAAAATATTATGGATATGTTATGGTCTTATGATGGATTGTAACAGATTATGTTTATTAATGTAGCAGTGTCATGTTTCCCTTAGTAATGTCATGACAGTACGTCTATTTAACTTCATCAAACATAAACCTTTTACATGATATTGACAATATGACAATAATGGTAATGAAAACATGACACATAAGCATAATTTGTCATAACTACTCATGACAGCATATGACCTCTGCCATGACATGTTCTTAGCATAATTATGTCAATGATATATAGCAGTGTTGAAATAAACTGTAACCATTTTTCCCTTGTACTGTAAACCATTTCAGCAAAACAGGGCTTTATGACAGAGACAAAACAAGAATTTTTCTTTTGTTGAGGAAAATTAGTCCAGTAAGTGATAATGTTGCTACTAGGGGCAAAAAGAGCAACGGCATTAACAGCAAGCACCAAAAAAATTATTATTTAAAAATTTTTTACCTTCAGGAGGAATGTGAATGCCAAAGGCAGCAGATAAGAAGGCCAACAGGAGCCCAACAGCAAGGCCCCCAAGCCCCCTCATCCCATCAGCCTGATCAAGACCCCCGGCTCCCACCGCCTTCTTAACTAATGCCCTGCAAAAAGAAACGTGAATGCACAACAGAGAAATTTTGCAATCTTTCTACACAGGTATGAAATCCCATAAAAAGCAGAGGAACTAGGGAGTTCTCCCCTAGAGCTACAAAGCATTCAAGGGGATTTGCCTTCAGTTCCTTTTTACTACTTGGATTTAGAGTGGGCTAAGCCTAGCCTAACCAGGCCAAATCACTCTAAAAACCTTTTCACCTCAGGCTAGAAGTTGAAAAGGCAATTACGCATGGAATACTGTCATTAGAACATGACATTATTTGTCACAGTTGAAGAATGTGTCCAGGAAAGCAACACAGAATGAACAGGTTCTCCTCTCCAGCATTTTCCTTCTATCTAAAGACCATAACTGCAAAACTGCCTTTTGTCTTGTGAGTCACGTGACTGACACATAATTAAATTATTATTATTATTATTATAATTAGTATTATTATATTCTAAAATTTACTCTGTGTTCTCCTGCACATGTACATATGTTGGTTTTGTGGCTTCAAAAGGTCTAGTTTAGCAAAAACCATCTATAGCAAGTCAGATGTCAAAGGTTTATTTCAAATGCCAAAGGCTCATTCCATGCTTAATCACTCATGCTCCTGACAGAAGAAAATACCTCCGCTACCTGCCACTACCAATAACAACCAACTCCCACTGACTCCCAGTGTCCAACCAATAGCCAGAGGCGATGCTCCTTTTACATTGTTTTCTTGGCAATGAATTCTAGTTTGGATGCTTGGATGATTTAGCCAGTGAGTTAGCATGACCTAGAACAGCTTTTAACGTATGTATGAGGATAAAAAAGGAGGAATTGAAAAAAAAAAGATGTCTTTAAAAAGGTGCTGACATTCTAGATGCAATCATTTCTTAAAGAAACAAATCTGATGAGCAGAATTATATAACAGTGACTGAAAATCAGAACTACAAACCTAGCTATAGCACAGCAATACAGAACTGCTTCACATCCCTAGGAAAGAGATAAAGCAGAAGAAAACAGTGTCGTTTTTTTAATTTTAAAAAGCTAGATCATCTTTCTTTCTGTAAATATCTCACCATCAACAGATACAAATTAAAGGGCAGAGAAGAATTTTAGTTCCCAGAAAAAAATGAAATATGATATAAATAATGTAACAATGTAAATTCAATGTGAGAAATCTTTTCAAGTAATCTCTGAACCTTTACATTTACATTGTAAAGAGTTTTATCTTTAAATCTTTATCTTTATCTTTAAAAAGGTTTATCAAACTTTCACCTCTCTCATAGACAAAACTAGACACTGAAAGGTTATTTAGGAAACCAAAAGTAATTCTTCTTCAAACCCCAGTTTTTGAAAAAAAGGGGGTTGTTTAATATAAAGACAAAAACCTATAAAACATAAACTAAGAAAACAAAAAAAGACCAGAACCAAAACACGGTATGACGGCAAGGGAATCAAAACAACAGAGAGATAGAAGCAGCATAGTGACATCGACAAAGCTAAGGAACGCATGACAAAGCTAAGGTACATACTACAAATAACCGACAAAGACTGAGGCAAACACAAAGAGACTACATAGTGAAACACAAACGATGAACACCTGACATGGGGAGGAGACGGGAAACAAGGGACAGGTAATTAGGGTGGAGACAAGGCGTGGCTAACATAGACACGAGACAAGGAGCACATGGAGAAACCAAAACAAAAAAAGGACAGGAACATGTCTAATGAAAACATAACAGAACCCGAAAGGACAAGACAAAACCCCACAAACACATTTAAAAAAAATTAGAACAAGATAAAATTAAAGTTAGATATAGAATATTCGACTCGGGTATAAAAGGAGCATCCACCAAAGGCCCATTCTCTGCAGTGCTCCACTTTCTGAGGAAGCTGAAGAAAGCTTAACTCCCACAACAGCTGCTGGTTAACATCTACAGGTGCACCGTCATCACATACTGCATCACAGCGTAGCACTCTTACTGCATAGACCAGGAAGGTCCTACATCATCAAAACGCCTAAAAAATGACAGGTGCTCAGCTTCCAACACTGGGAACTCTCTTCATCACCCACTACAGCACAATTCAGAGAACATTTGCAAAAACCCAGCCCATCCTGGGAACAGTATCGTCACCCCTCTGCCCTCTGGCAGGTGCTACAGAGCTCTGCATGCCCACACAACCAGGCTGAACAACAGCTTTTACTCAGAAGCAATCAGCCTACTGAACACACAGCAATCACTAACATTGATGTATCATTTAGTCTACAGCCCTCATGTGCAATACTGTACTATTTATTCTGCTTACGTTCACGTGCACCCACCACTGTGACCATTGTAATTCTAACTCTACTCATGTGCAATAATTCTACATCTTAACACTGTTGACCATAATTATTTTACTGTCGTGCACAAATCTTTGTTTACATAATTAGCTCTGTAAATACCCTCTGTTTATATTTTCCCTGTTAACCCTTCAGTGTTCTGGTCAATTATTTGGTTGAGCGCATTTTGAGACCCTATATCTTATTGAACCATGTACTAAACTTAATCTAATTGTTCACTGCCACTTGATTTAGGTCTGTTTTGGTAAAAAAAAAAAAAACTCTGGATTTTACTGTGTCTTTAATTAGTCAGCCTTTTCAGTGAGCTTCCTCACTCATAATTAGACAAATGCATGCTAGTGGCAGGTGATTCTCTAAACTTACATTTTAGAACATTTTATGGATTTATTATTTAATATTATATAATTAAATGTGAAAGTGAAGTGAAAGTGACTCTTTGTCATTGTGAACACACTCAAGCACCACAACAAAATGTGACCTCTGCATTTAACTCATCACACGTGCAGCAGCAGGCAGCCACCAACAGCACCCAGGGAGCAGTGTAGTGGGATTGTACCTTGCTCAAGGGTACCTCATTAGTGCCCAGGCCAGGACTCGAACCTGCAACCTTCAGGACCCAAAGGCAGTGTCCTAACCACTAGGCCACCACTGCCCAACAAATATAACACTATTTAATAATATAGAGCTCTACATTAAAAAAATGTTGGTTCAAAATAATTTACCTTATTGTTTTTGCCATAAGTTAATATAAAATGCAAAAAAATAATTTGCTTTTTTTGGTGTGGCCATTACAGGGTTAAGGCATTTATGTGTTTGCTCCAAACAACATCTCATCGTATTCGTACAGTGACAATAAGACACTTTTTAATGTGTTGCAAACATGAAATGCTACATTTGTTCAAAAATTGCAAAAAATACATTTAAATTGGAAACTTGACAGTTATTTAAATGTTCAAGGGAACAAAATTCATCACAGATTTTTGTTTTTATTGCTTTTTACAAAACGTCTCAACTTTTCTGGAAATAGGGTTTCTAGGGAATAGGGAATCTTACTGACACCTTAATATATGTGCATTAATTACATTTAAGAACAGTTTTAACAACATTTAGCTTAAATCCGGGTACATAATAATGACATATCTAAGCCATATACATTTTTTGGAAGATGTCATATACTGACATGAGTTGTTTGATCACAACCGCTTACGTACATTTTTCATTTAAAGCAGTGACATAAAAAAAATCACAGTATACACACAATTACCAGCAATGATACTGTGACAATGTCATTTTAATGGACGTAATCTGTCATGACAACATAAGGCTGCATATGACATGAAGTATTTATATATATATAAATGCAGTATTATGTAACAAGATTTAAGTAAAGTGCTACTGTCAGTTTTTCTTAACTTCACAAATTACTGCTTCAGAGACAATAGCATTTCTTACAGCTGTTGTCACTAAAACACAGTGGCCTGCAAGAGCTGTGCAGTCGATAAAAGAGTTGTCCCCATTTTCTGAAAGTAAAACAATATGACATAACAGGTCCAAGTTTGGGACTGGGGTTTAGAGGAGGTTTAGGTAAATCTTCCAGAACGTGTCCAAATATGTTCTACCTAACAAACAACACCCCCTCTAAACTGGCACAAGCACATGAACCTGACATTGACACTACCTAGAGCTTCTAAACGTTCAACACAGGTTTATTTCAAGTGCTTTTAAGTTTAAACTGATATTAGATGCTTTTGTTTATCACAACTAAACATTTAGTTTTCATTGCTTTATTCAAAGTACATGTAAACAGAGTTAGAGCAGAATTAAATTCCTTGTTCCACAGGAAGATTTTTTTTTAGCCCAAACTGACAAATCGTATTAACAGTATAGCAGACTTCCTGCTGGATGTGTTCTTTGAACTTTTATCAGTTAGCTTAAAGTTCAAGACATAACAAATCAAATATTCTTCTTTTTTTGGGCATTTTATTAAAAATGCCAACTTTTGTGGAAATGGGTTTTGTGTATGAAAGACAAAAGTTCTGTTGGAACTGTTTCTGCTGGAGATCCAAATTAACTGTATGGTTTATGTGACTAAATTGTCTTTTTTATGTATAAACATTTGACCAGGATTCAAACTTTTTTTTTTGTAATTCTCTAGTTCTAGTCCAAAGACCTGTTAATTACATGCGCTCCTGGTGGGAATGACTGCACAATTATTTTCATAAGCGTTAAACTAAAGTATGTACTCTATGATTCACTGTAAAACTGCATTATAAGAAGGTAGAATTAGCATTGTGAGACTACAGCTGCCCAAAGCCACTGTTTTAGAGCAGCAGAACATTAGTTGTAAGCCAGTGAGAATATAGACAGAAAGCATCTAACCCAACCTGTAAAATATCTAAATTGTTTATGACTCTATCATTGTTTTATTTCAGTTCTGTATCAAACATTAATCAGCTCTGGGTGTAAACTATTCTTGTATAGAGAGACAGAATGCAATAGAATGCTTCAAGGGGAAAGTGGCCATGGTTGAATCTTTTAATTGATAGAGGAACAATTTTTGTGTGAGTGTTTCTAAAGAGTTTGGACTCCACCAATCCACATCCATACGACCTGTGAATAAATGGAGGCAACTCAAGACCATTGTTACACTCTCCCAGAATGCAAAAATGATCACTCCAAGAGCAAGAGGTATAATAGTCTCCAATGTCACAAAGAAAACCATGATGACATCTAAATAGCTAAAGCCATTTCACATTGGTTAATGTTAATGTTCATGAGTTTATCGTCAGAAGAACACAAAAACTGTGTGCATAGCAAGGCTAAAAGGAGAAAGCCACTGCTCTGCAAAAAGAACACTTCTACAATTGCTACAGATCATGTAGACAAGTCAGAACGCTATTGAAAAAATGTTTTGTGGACAAATGAGTCCAAACAGAACTGGCTTGAATAAGAATTGCAGTGTGTGAAGAATGAAAAGTTCTGCATTCCAGCATATGAATGTATGTTATCTAATGTTATTTGTGAAACATGGTGGTGATAGTATTGGGCCTGTTTTCCCGTGTCAGAATGTCCTGCTGTCGTTGATGGTATAAAGAATTCTGAATTATACAATCAAAATCAAGAAAATTGTCAGGACATCTATGAACTGAATCTAAATAAAATGTGTAACAAGTAGCAAGACAATGACCCTAAGCACATGAGTTCTTATACCATAGAATGGTTAAAGATGAATCGATTGGAATATAGTATATATAGTATATATTCCAATAGTTTTGGAACAAAGTCCTGAGCTTAACCTAGTAGAGTTGTTGTGAAGGGACCTGAGGTGAGCATTTCATGTGAGGAAACCCACAAACATTCCAGAGTTGAAGTTGTTCTGTACAGAAGAATGGACTAAAACTCTTCCAAGATGACGTGCAGGACTAATCAACAGTTACCAGAAATGTTTTTTTTTCAATTATTAATACTGAAAAGCAAAGACTGACATACTTTTGCCACTCTTGAAAATGTAATATTGGATCATTTTCTTTAATCAATAAATTGACAATTATCATATTATTGTATCATTTGCTTAATTGGGTTCTATTTATCTACTTTTAGAACTTTTGGAAAATTGCATAATATTTTAGGTCATATTTATGCATAAACACAAAACATTCTAAAGGTTTCCAAACTTTCCAGCATGGTATCTTTCCTAAAAATGTAAATTATTTCAGTAAAATTTATATATCAGTTTATTCAAAAAATAATAAAATGCATAAAGCTTTGCAGTAAAGTGATCTTTCATTATTTTGAGCATAGGGAAATTTTGCCCGTGCTTAACTTTTGCTTCGTCAAATCTAAGAACCAAGAGAAGACAAGTCTTCTGTGTTACACAAGTAAGAAGATATGACAACCATCTACTCAACTGTCATAGAAGCACAATATGTCATTGTACGCCCACTGTTTTAGCTTTTCACCATAAAAATACAACTGAAAAAACTTCTTAACTTACTCGAACAAGTCCCGAAAGTAGAATCCACAACAAGCCCACACAATAATTCCCTGTTGCAGCAGAGCACAGGAGGGGGACAGCTACAATATTAAACGCATTCAGGCTGACTGTCCAAGCTCTCTGCATGCTCCACTAAGCCACACATTCTCTCTTTCGCGTGCGCACAGTCGCACACACACACACCCACACCCCCACACACACATACTCACCTCCAACATGCCCCACCACTCCAGCAAAGCGCTAAAGGAGATTCACTGAGGAGACATATGTCAGCAAAGCCTCTCACCAGGCTAGGAGACATACTAAGCCTTCCAACAAAGATTCCAACAAAGCCTGATCCGGAGAGCTATTCACAAACCATTAAAGAATGGACCAGGAAGTGGTGGAATTCCAGGCTGCCCAATGCACAGCATAAGATGGGCTTAATTTAGGGCTTTATTTAGGGAGCTGTATCTGTTTGGACACTTTTCACATGTAGGTTTAGAAACATACGCTGAACTGTGGTGGTGATAGTTGTTGATTTAAGACCAGATGGTTACTGTTAGTGGAAATGCTGGAGTTGTACTGCTTTGATTAGTGATAGTACTGTGCAGTGTGTCAATAGTGGGAATCCTCTTAGCCCAATAAAGCCTATCATCTTAATCCCTAATGCTTCCTTAAAAGCTTCGCAGATGTGCACACTTTTCATTGTTCCTTTACAAACAACAGAATCAGCCTTTAAAAACATGCAACCAACTTTTGATTTATTCAGTCATTTGTTGGGTTTTGGGTTGACAGGAATTTCTCATTATGACTAATTGGTTTTTTTTTTTAAACCTAAATCTACATACATTTTCTATTAACCAGTTTAATTTCAGGATAGTGTACAAAAAAAAAAAACAAAGGATGTGCCTGTTAGACACCATATGGCATGTAAATTTGCAAACCTAACCCTAATAACAATCTGAAGAACCTTGTGTCACATGCACTAGAACATACATGTGGGTCCACTAAGCTTCACTGCAAAACATACAAGTGCAAAGTCGTTAAAAAGACTGTAAACAGAGCTGTTCTAAAGAATGCAGTTATGTAACCCTACTTATTATTTGCAGAAATAACAGAGCGCAGGATATTTTGGCTCTGTCCTTGACGACAGTCTGCTCTTTAGAATGACAACAGGCTGAAGGGGAGTCACTTTTAAAATGGCGTTCTTCCCAGTAATAGTGCTTTCAAAAACACACAAAGTGCCCGAACATACCTGTCGAAAAAGGCGAGATTAATGTGAGAATGCAGATCCACTGCTCTAAAGTGTGAAACAGAACCCACTCTTATCATATAACACATATAGCAGTGTATGGTATCTGAAGAAACACTTGAATTTGCTGGATTATCACAGTAAACACAACCTAGATTTGTGAAACCATAGAATTTAGGTGGTTTCGAGACAAACATACTTCAGAAGAATAGAGAAGCATGCCTGTGAAATTAGTTACCAATAACCTGAAAAAATTGATGCAGCCCAGTTATTAAAGCTTCATCAGAGCTCAACAAAGGACAAATACTACCATAATCCCTTAAATAATATTGGCATTCATCAGCAAGGTGGAGCTACAGGGTAGAGATTTCTAATAAATCAGATGATCTGTATAAGCCCTGATGACACTGCACTTGCACTTATGTTACTTACACTCATTAGCCACTTTATCAGATGCACCTACCAAACTGAACTCTGCAACCTAACTGTAATGAACAATTGCTGCCTGTAGTTGTCTGTTGCTGCATAATTTTTTAGTCACTCCATGCATCACTGGTAATGAACCACCACCTGCGGCACGGCAGTGTCACCAACATGGCAGTGGCATGGTGTGTATGCTGTGCTGATACAAGGGCATGTGGTGACACAGTAGATCCTGGTGCTTTTTCCCATGGTGTATTTATTGAATTTTCCTCAGGTGCTTCAAGTGAAGCGATAAAAATGAAGGAAAGCGATGCTAAGGCTTTTAATCACTGTTTATGTGATACTGACAATTGTAATGCTGCACTGTGTAAACACTTATTCACTTTTTTAAAAAGATTTTTAAAAAGTCATAAAGTGTGTAAAAATGTTGTCTATTGTTGCTGTCAGTGAAAAATCTCCAAAATGGCAACTTTATAAGATAAGCACAAAACCTTCTTAACCTATAATTGAGGTGAATGTAAAATGTACTTTTAAAAAGTAATTTAGAGCTATTTCTTTTACTCCATCAACCATGAAATTTTGATACAATGCAATTACCAGCAGTTGTTTTCAGATTCTGTAAAAAATGTAAAAAAAAAAAAAAAAAAAAAAAAAAATGGAAGTTCAAGCTTTTGGTCCAACAGCCAGCTAATAACATATTAGATGTGATTACATTCCAAAATAATGCCTAAAGACCAGGTGGGAAAGAGTCATTATATTGTATCAGTACAGAGTGTCTTGTAGACAGACTAATAGCTGATTTAGGGGGTGCAGGATAACTGACAAACTGTACAGCAACAATTCATCTAAAGTCAAAAAATGCAACCAACATTGTGCACCTACATGGTAGATTTGTGATAAAGTAGCCAAGTTGTGTAGGTTCAAGGTTAATGTACCTAAAAATAAGCTGAAAGTGACCAATGATGAATGGGGTAAAACTGTAAAGCTGTATGTGGGAACAGATAGACTACTCTGTAATTGTGAACTTTCTAGTGACAAATGACTGTAAGTACAAAGTGGGGACCAGAGATGGGGACTCAAGTCGCATGTTGATGGACTCCTGACTTGACTTCAAATCATCCATAACTGACTCACAAACTGACTCAACTTTTTGCCCAGGGATAATATGGACAAAACTGATTAAAGTAGCACCAACTTTGGTGAGATAAACTGATGAAAACTGTTTGTTTCACTACTAACTTTACTCATTACAATAATTACTGCAAAATCATTCTCCTGCGGCTTTCAGTGGCACCTGGTTCAATGCAATGTCAAAAAATAAATCTTTCATTATAAAATTTTAATAAAATTTGAATAAGAAGGAAAAGAAATAAGCAACACATTTAATGTGGTAAATGTGGCATTTAGAAGAAGGAGGCACTTTTGTACTTTTGCACTTTGCCTGCAGCTAATAACTAGACGTAACCAAAATGTTTTCCCAAAGACTTAAGACCTGACTTGCATGAGGTGACTTGCATGCACCTCTGGTAGATGGTTCTAATAAAGTGTATGTGGAGTTCATTCCAACTTGAGTCATAGCGAGAAGACCTAAAGAACATCCAAAACCAGACGCATGCTTTCAGTTTGTGAAGCTCTTTGACTAAACTATCTGAAGAAAAAAATTTCTACATGATGTTTCTTGTCTTTTGCAGATGCTGCTTTAGGAAATAAGTACATGTCTGTGTGAGCCATAAATTTGGGAAACAGCACAAGAGTCTCAGAGAGAACATCTCTCAGGTTTCTTCAAAACCCTCCCAAGATGAACAGGCTTCTGAAGATGTTCTCTACAGCCTGTATTCTATAGAATTATTCTGGCATCCACACTTATTTACGATAAAGAGAAGATGCTTTAATTAGCATTTGAAGCAAGCAAATTTTAGGTGCTGATGTCATGCTGAGATTATTATGACGTCAAAGTTCTTTTGTCACAATGAAATACTGCTTTAAAGAGCTATGACCAAACCTGAAAATCCCAACGAGCTGGATATGCCTGACATTAATAAGTACCCTCAATCCTAAGAAGAATTTACGGGGCATACCACAGCATAATTGCTAGTTGCGATCGACAACCAAACTTTACTAACGTGCTGCATATGAGACCAGTTTCATGACTTAGAGATGCTGAGTTTTTATAAGGTCATTGTCAGCAATTGTAGTTCATTGATAAGCGCAAAGGCTGTGCAGTATATAATCACAGACAGGGGAATCCAGGGAACAGGGATCCCAGTCAGTACTCTGGTGACCTCACACTGTGCAGTTTTTTGTGCTTTTAGCCAGCGGTAATCTTGGGAGTTGTATTGAGGCTGCAGTTCCTGTTCAGGGGCCAAAATATGTCTTTAAATCTTAATTCCTAAAGAGCAATTTGTTTAACATTTGCACACTTCTAATTGCAACACATCTAATCATAAGCCAAAGGATTTCGCAACTATGACACTGTCAAAAAAAAAAGTATCTCTTTCTACATCTTTTAAACACAGCAGATGTTGTTTACTTTCATAAGGAATGAACCAAATGATGCAAAATAAATATTTTACATTAATTTATATTAGAAATGCACAAAAAATGTGTCTTTATTATTTTTGAGATAGTTGTGCTTCATTGTGCTTTGTGAAAATCAAATACAAGGAAATAACAATTAATTTGCAAAATAATCTGATTTTAAAAATGCCTATACTGGACCAATAAGGTTGTTCATCCTGATGATGTTATGAGAGCAACTCTCATAGCATGTACAACAGTCCCCAGCACCTTGGTGGCTCATTCAGGTGTGTAAAATAAGAAAAACACACAAAGTTGTAGTCTGCAGGGTTGCCAGGACTGGGGTTGGCCACCCTGGCCATAGGTGAATGTGTGAAAATACAGATTACTTATTTTTTCACTGAGAGGAACATGGAAAACATCAAACTCACTGATTACATCATTGATAGTAATCTGAAAAAAATGATTATCACATATCTGTCAGCACTTAACACAGTAAACATTCCTCTCAGTTCCGCAAAACACCAGGAGAGAGTTTTAGTCTAGCAGCAGTAGTCCTTCCTCACCAGTCTTAATCAAACTACTTTCATTTAGAACCTATTAAATACATGACAAAATGCATTTCAGAGGTGTTTTTGCTTCCTAAAAATCCTCTTACCTTTAGCAGCCTCTCCTTCTTTGGTGCATGTACACTTTTACTCGTGTTGTCCTTCAGCAAACGTGGACAAGCACGAACACAACCATGAAACCGCCTGGAATCCAAACACAGTCACAATAAAGCAAGCTTATGACAGCCTACTGACAGCCAGAACCTGTACTACCAGTGGTCAGGGGAGGTAAAACGAGGGCTGTAAAAACATGTTAAGCAGCGGGACAGCATGTGCCTTGGTGTCAGATTTCAAAAAGATCTTCAAAGGGAGCTCCTGAGAATGTTACAAATTGATGCATTGTGCCAGATAATGCTGTAGATTTACTCTGAAGGAAAATCCTCCAGCTGAACACCTTGATAGCTGTGCCATGTGGGGGTTTTAGTTTACAGCCACATCAGAGCTCGAGATCACTCGCCATTTCAAGGATGAAATCTAAGTCTGCAGAATCAGCAGTTTCAAACCCCAGTAGAGTAGCTTCAAACCACCTACAGCTTTTGTTCAAATGCAATAATATTGACATCCATAGTCTTAATAGTCAGAGACCAAATGAGTCAGTAAAACTATTATGAAAATAACATCAAGCTGTGTGTTTTATCCATCCATCCATCCATCCATTTTCCAACCGCTTCTTCTGTTTCCGGGTCACGGGGAAGCTGGAGCCAATCCCA
>JBBPDA010073564.1:0-12607 GCA_037974385.1 Arnoldichthys spilopterus | reverse complement strand
TGTGTTGCCCTGCGATGGGTTGGCCTCCTGTCCTGGGTGTACCCCGCAGTCAGCTGGGATTGGCTCCAGCTTCCCCATGACCTGGAAACGGAAGAAGCGGTTGGAGGATGGATGGATGGATGGATTTTGTGTGAATGTTGATTTCTTTTGTTTGCCGTGTTAGTTCCACAGAAAAGTTGTGAAATTTTCTAAAATGCAAGAAATACAAAAATATATGATATGTAAATTCATCTGAACCTTTACCTAACTGACAAAAGTACAAAGAAAAGATTTTCAGTGGTTTTACTGAGCAACTTATTTGTATTTTTTAAATATAAGTTCCTTAGGCAGTGCCACCTGAGGACTCAAAGATCACACACATTCAGCAGTGGTTTCTGACCTTGCCCTTTCACAATATTATGTACTGTAGTAAAAATTCTATTAATATATCACAATATTATGTACTGTATGTTAAAAAAAAAACAAAATTCTCTGCAATCTTGAGTTATAAATGTTTCTTTTGAATTCACAAACAATTTCCTCACAAATTTTGCCACAAAGGGGTAAGCCATGACCCATCCTTGCTCTGCAAAGCCTGAGCCTTTGATGGATGCAACTTTAATACCCAGTCATGATACTTCACCTCTTGCTTAATGTGGAGTCTTCCAAACCACTGTTACTTAAATATTCTGTTCATATTTATTTGAACTCGGTTCCAACTTTTGTTGAGTGTGTGCAGCTATAAAATTCTAAATTAGTGAATATTTATTTATTATATTTGTTTTTATTACATTTCTAATCCCAACTTTTCTAGCAATGGTGTTGGTAATTGGATTAACTTGAATCGAATTTTTTTTTTTTTTGCCAAACTCCTTTTTAAAAACTCCTTAACAAAGCAAGACTGAGTCCAGACAGTGATTCATGCACACACTCAGGTTCTCACAGCAAGTGAAGGCATGTTTGCCAAGTGTGATGATGGCAATGATGTCAGTTTTTTGTCCTTCAGCGTCTGACTGATGTTTCTGAGTCATGAACGAATTCCCAGACCTGTATGATCCAAGGAATTCCTGTTACAGGCTGACGTGGAGCCTATGGTGGAGACATGGAGAGAAGCTATGAGAGGGAATGTGTGTGCGGCATGGGGTTAACTTCCACAGTGCAGTGGAGGTGGGTACACTCCCTCAGCAGTTCTAGGAAAAGAAGAGAAACATCTGTGTGAAATGGGAGCAGATCATGTTGGAGTTTATAACAGGCCCAGAGCAAGATAATTAAAGATAATTAGATGACTGCGTTTCAGAAGAGAAGTGAGCAACTCTTTCTGAACAAGGGAACCCAAAAATTTGTTTGACATGCTCTCCTTTACAATATTTCTGGTAAAGTAACTTTCTGGCATTCATGTATGCAAATGTTGGAAGCCTAAAGCTCCCAGCAGGTCGAAACACAACCTTCATTTTTAGGAGTGAATATTTTTGGCCTTCGCTGAGAAAAGTAAAACAAAAACACACACACACACACACACTCACACATATGCATACACACACTATCTGGTTTCTGCGGGATAATGACATGTCTGGCTCTTAAATCTGAGAATTTCTCTTGCTGCATGTTGGGCTGCACTGTAATTTACCAAAAGTGGCTGCAGCTCATGCCATAAAGTGTGTGTTTAACATTCCAGCACCACACACACAGGCCTGCCTCTCAGGAGGACAGTTTCTCCCAGTGAGGAAGTGGGAGTTTACTTTGGCCCAACTTTGCCGAGGGGAAGACAGGTCAAAAGCTGAAACTGGATTTACCCTGAAACACACATATACACGCACACACACACACACACACACACATACACTGAAGCCCCCACTCACTCTCCCACTCCTCAAGCGGTGTGTGTGTGGGATACAGGAAGTAGCCATCAGCCTCTTATAAACACATCACTCCCATAGCCGTCACACGCTGCAGCCGTTGCACGCTTTCTGCACTGAGCCTCAGCCGGAGAGATTTTGAAAAGACGCTTTAGCCAAAAAAATCCCCACCCTCTAATGTAACAGATCAGCAAAACTATGAGGATAACTTAGATCACAAGTACCACGGAAGCATTGCACACAGTTTGAACACCAAACATATCTTGGTTTGGTTTGATGTGTGAAAAGTGACTGGGATGAAGGGAAAACCGGTTAAATTACATTATCCACCCAAGGATCACAAACTATGCCTTCTGTCAAGTTCCACTCATTTGTGAGTGTGTGTGTAGAGGGGTGGGGGGAAATGTGTTGCAATTAAAGCACAGTCATCCAAAGGCTGAGTTTTAAAGGGGGCTGTGTAAATCAGCTATGTGTGGGAAGGGCCTGCTGGAACACATAGGCTTTAATCAGAAAGTTTCATCAGAGTTAACCATAGTTTAGGATGACATATTTTCTTTACCAAAATAGTGAAAGTTATATACTGTTGTTAATTCCTTTCCATTTTAGTGATTTTTTACAGATGTACTTGATGGATTTTGAGCATAATATAGATGATATATTGCAAATAGGATGTAGAAGAACCCTCAGAGCCTTCTAGGCCTTTAATGAAGATGTAATATTATCAGTGAATAAAAAAAAAAATTATGTCTGGAAAATTTAGTTCTTTTTTATCGAATATGATCTTGTTTATTAACAAACTAAAATTTGAATGAAGGAATAAACATACTTCATTATTAAGTATGGGTTATTAAGGGTAATTAAGGGTTAAATTCATAAAACATCCTGGAAAATGGATCCACATGAAAAAATGATCACAAAATATTTTTTTCTTAGTAGTAGCTAGATAGATAAAGGTAAGTGATCTCTTCCATTGGTTAGGACTTCAAGTGCTGGATTTTAGTGTTAACATGGCAAATTAACTGCAAATATAATTAAGAAAGGACAGAGGAATCAATCAATTACTTTTGGTCTACAATGAGAGGGACTAATTTTGTGAGCATAAACCTTATGGAATTACTAGACTGACTGTGAATATGAGGGGCTTTCTGTCAGATGGTAGACAGTGCCAGCTCTATGTGAAGACTCTTTACTTTAAAGAGTCACTGTGGAAATGCTGCATACAAGGTGAATATTTATGTCAATGTGTGTGTTGGATAATTTAAATAAAACATGGAGTGTCTTTTACAAGCTATAAATGTGTCTGTTAAATATAGAATGACAATGGCAAAAATTGTGCACTTAGTATTATATGGGAGTGACTATCTTCGCTCTAAAAGCAATGGGATTACAAAATACATTTCCAGAAAAGTTGAGATATTTTCCAAAATGAAATAAAAACAAAAATCTGTTGTATGTTAATTCACATGAATATTTTCCTAAAGTTTAAAGAAAAGATTTTCAGTAGTTTTACTGACCCGCTTAGTGTGTTGCAGACCTCATAGTCTAAACTTGCACAAGATGCACAAGAAAATGCAAAGAAGTTGGTCACAGTGTCATTTAAATAAAGTTTCACATCAATTAAAATCACAGATCTTTATTTTTATTGTATATTTTGTAAACTTTATACATGTATTCCAGGACTGGACAGGCTTTAAAACACACACACACACACACACACACACACACACACACACACACACACACACACACACACAGAGTCATTTTTAAATGCAGAAAGATGGCGTTAGCTCACTCTAAAAGCAGCCAGGGCTCTGTAGGGAGTAGAGCAGGAGGTTTTCTACCACACACACACAAACAAACACACATACATACACACACACAGTCACAGGGTTTTGCAATGAATGTTCTCTCTGTTGGTTTTCCTGGAGCTGAGAATTTACTAACCAATGACGCAGGCTGCACTTGATCAGAGCTATGTGTGCCTCACACACACACACACACACACACACACACACACACACAGGCACAGAGCTCCAGGGGATCATGCTGGGGAGAGTAAATTGAAGACAGGAAACACGCTGCAGAGAGAGAGAGAGATCCCACTGTAGGCATCACACACAGAGATCAGCTGAAATCCCCAAGCTTCACTGTCATTAGCTCTGATTTATTTTTGTTGTGTGTAGAGGCCTAATAATGCAGAGGTTTCTCATGGACAAGGACACCATAAAATTATTAGCAGAAATCTGTACCCAAATCTCAACAAACTGTGCTATATGAAACCATTCTCCTTGGATTTGCAGGAGAACCTCACACATACACACTTATACACAAATCCTGAGCATATTCCTGAACAAGTTACTGAGCACATTCTTGAATATTCTCATGAGCATATTCCTACCCTTGCTCCTCAGTGGGTCCGGAGCATGTTCCTGCAGTGGTTCTTAAACTGGTTCCTGAATTGATTCATGGAGGAGATAATGGATGAGATTCTGAGCAGATGTATTCCCAATTTTTTAAGATGCTTAGTTTAGATTTGAGAGATGTGAAGCTTATATTTTGGGGATATATCTAACTGAGATTTTGGAGCTGCATAGATTATATTTTGGGGATTGATAATTGAAGTTTTGGAGATGCATAGTTTAAATGTTGTAGATGCATCGGCCTACCTGATATACTGAGTTTTTGAAGTCAAGTCTGTGGGGGTGCAAAGTTAAGATTTGAAGATGTGAGTTTTAGAGAGCCATAGCTGAAATATTTGGAGATGCCTAATTAAGAATTTGCATTGTTGAAATTGTACAGATGTGAAACAGACATTTTGGTGGTCCTTAGCTGAGATGTTTGGCAAAAAAGATTGAGATGTAGAAGATTCATAGTTTATATCTTGAAAAAGCATAGTTTAGATTTTGGAGATGTGTAGTTTAGACTTAGGGATAATAACTGAGGTTTTGGAGATGTGTAGTTTAAACCTGGGGATAATAATTGAGGTTTTGGTGATGTGTAGTTTAGACTTGGGGGTAATAATTGAGGTTTTGGAGATATTTTGGAAGCGTATTTTGTGAGGTGCACAGTTAAGATGTGTAACCATGAACTGAGAGCTATTAAATGTTTTTTGTTTTAGATAACTGCTCTTGTAAACTAACAGTATACGATACACTTATCATGTTGTTTGGAAAGAACAAAATTATATAAAACTCTAAATCTTTATGAATGGTCACATCTGTTTAACCTATTATGGCACAGCACTCATCCACTGCACTTACATCTTTGTCAGACAGAAAAATGTTTGTAGCTACCATTGTCATTATTTCAGCCTAGACAACACAACTGTTCTAAATGTTCTTAAAGCAATGCCTATTGTAAATGATACTATTCTTCTTCATCTTGCAGATGCTTTTAGAAAGAGTTAGAATTGAATTCTGCAACAAGTCATTAAAAAAAGGTTTTTCAACAGACTAAACTGCCAAAAAGATGTGTGGATCACATTAGGCACTTTAAAAAGTGCCCCTTGGTTGATCGTGCATGTATGTGTAACAGAAAGTTTGGAGATTTGTAGTTAAAATTTTGGAAGTTTAAAGTGAAACTCAGCCTAAACATACACACCAGGAGCAGTGGGCTGTACACCTGTGCCCAAGGGGCAGCTTGGTAGTTGCCTTGCCCAAGAGCACTTCAGCTGTGGATGTGTGAGAAGAAAGGCACTCACCCCACCCACATTTTCCCCACCAGTCCCTGGGACTAAATCAGCAACCCTCCAGTCACAAGCCCTCTCCTCCAACCCTCCACTAACTCAGAATCTAGTGTCAGCCTCAGAACAAGATGCATTTGTTTGCAGCTTGTGTAATTTTGTGTAACTATTTTGCTGTAGCATTAGACAGTAGGGGAAAGTTTCACTTGACTCTTGTTTAAGTTAATAATGCTTGAAAAGCTAAAAAATTAGTTGTTTAAATGTAAACAATTAAAATTATGCATAAAATGTAGATCATTTTACAATGAGAATGTATAGAGAAGCATCTGATCACATACTCACACAAGGAGTTGTATGCAGGCTATGTAGTATATGCTGGGGCAGAGGTGCTGGCATGTGATGCAGGTGCACCAGGTTCCATTCAGATCACTGTCTCTCACCAGCTTTAGGAATGCAGTCAGTTGTAAGCCTAACTCATTATGAATTAATACAGTTCTACCATCTGACTAGGCCATACACAATCATGCAGTTTTAGCTCATGATTGTCAACTAAAAAAAATCACGTAATTGCAATGAACAATTTAAATGTTTGATTTAAACATATAAAACAATATACTGCAATACTGCACACAGAAAATGTGTATAAATGTAAAACATATGTGCAAAAACATGTGCTTCAAGCAACAACCTTTGTGTTGGCTTCCTAGATAACATTCATTTTGAAGACAATTTAACTGTGATGTGGTGGAGTGACCAAACCAATACTAGGAGATCATCTGGCAAAGATACACCACTCAGTATATAGTACAACAGACAATGTCCAGACCAATGACTGAAAGAGGCTCTTGACGACTCAACACTGCTCCTGGTCATTCCTCAGGGACTTTTACTCTCTAGGAAAATTAGGTATTGTTAGCTAAATTAACTTAGCTGATGGATGACTTATGATTCTCCTCTTTCTTAGGGTGGCAAGACATTTTGGAAAGCTGTAAGCAAAATGTTTGCTACATGTGACCTTCTTAACAATTACATTAAGAACAACAGGCAACTCACTTTCTTACAAACATAAATAATTTTATTGAATGCAAATTACTTGGGGGAAAAAAGATCGAACCAAAAAAATGCACTGTAAAATCTGGACTGCACTGAATTGAATACACTTTAAGAAAAGCAACCTGCCTCTTAACTCACATGTGCTTGTATGCATGCATTTGTGATTGTTTACATCTTCACATTAAAAATAATACTGGAGCATCAACAACAAAAGAATGAGGTACAAGAACTTCCTTTAAATTGCAGAGAGGAAATTGGCCCACTGCATGCATGGCTTCAAGTACTCCTTGATTCAACACACTTGATCCAGCTCATCGACTGATTGGAACCTGTCACAAGATAAATCACGTGTGTTGGGATATAGAGTACTGTGTAGTGCTGTGGGTACTCGAGCAGAATCTGAGCAGTTTTCAATACTGATAAGTCTTTAACACTGCAAAATAACTTGGAGTACATTACTCACTAATAAGGGCTGTTAAAAACATTTTGGGCAGATCTTGAAAAAGGCAAAAATCCCAAAATGTTTAAACCCCACCTAAGCAATTGAAAAAAAAAAAGAAAAGAAGAAAAAGCTACAAAACCAGCCAAACAGAAATAACTGTCTTCCTTTACACTGGGCTTTAGTCACACATAAAAGGTCAGGGCTAAAATATATATCTGAAACACAACAGCTGTCCCTTCGTATGTGTGACTCCTCATGGAACACACTGAAACTTCAGCTCCATCACGTTCCTCCAGTGCTGAATTAAAGGGGAAGAAAAACCACATTTCTACCATTCTGGTCTTTTTATTCAGGGCAGATACACCACTGAAAACTCAGAGAGATGTCCTTTAGTAACCTTGCGCTGTTACACACCGGTGCCTTATCATAATGCATAGTGTATCCACAGAAACATCCATCCATAATTTCTTAAATGCCAAATGGTGTGTGTATCAGACAGAGCAGCCAGCAGTGGAATGTTTCTGCAGCAGGCTCATGCGGCTGAAGGTGCGCGAGCAGGTGCTGCACTGGTATTTCTTCACCTGCGCATGTGTCTGCAGGTGTGCTCTCAGGTTGGAGCGATCAGCAAACGCCCGGCTACAGCTTGGACATGAGAAGGGACGTTCACCTGCACAAAAAAAATAGAAAACACACACACACACACTTAATTAGGAAGATATAAATCGGCATACACCAGAACACCAACAGAAGTTGGCACTCATTTCTTAACTGATTTTAAAACTAAAAATTGCCATGTGAAGCAGACAGTGTAAACTACATTTTGATTTAACTGGTTAAGTGATTTGTGGTGGTTGGGATTAGAAACATCAATGCAAAAACTTTGCAATCGCCTCACTCCACTCCACAGAGATAAACATATGTTAATGTTAATTTGCAACTGTAAAAAAACGGTTTCATCAACTAAGGTAAAACTTCACCAAGGTCTTAAAACTATTAACATGTCTGGTTCCTATTTCAACCTGAATTGTTTTTTTAGAAAGTTTATGTTAATAAATACAGTACTGTCATTGCTGTCAGAATAAAACTATTCTTCTAAACGGCAATTTTACAGAAAAGAATGTAAAAAAAAAAAAAAAAAAAAATCACATTCTTTGCTTTATATAAAATATATTCCAGTCATTCTGGACCATTTCAATTGATCCAATCACTGGAAGGTTTCCACATGATGTGAGGTCCAGATGGCATTTTTAAACTTCACTGACAGGTGTAGTGAAAGTTCTCTTTCTAGTTACAATGGCACCTATCAGGGGGTGGGATATATTAGGCAAGAAGTGAACAGTCAATTCTTGAAGTTAAGGAGTCAGAAAAAGGGAAAATGAGTGGGCTTAAGGCTCTGAACAACATTGACGAGGGCCAGATTTGTGAGGGCAAGATGACTGGGCCAGAGCATCTACACAGCAGCAGGTTTTTTAGGGTGTTTCTGGTACACAATGGTTAGAACCTACCAAAAGCGGTCTAAATAAGGACAACCGGTGAACCAGCAACAGGATCATGGGTGAGTAAAGGCTAGCTTGTCTAGTTTGATCACACAGAATTACTGTAGCACAAATTTCTGAAAAAATTTAATGTTGCCTATGATAGCTGGGGCTGTGCATTCTGACACCTAACCGAATCTAACGCTAACTGTGTTCTAGCATGAACTTTTTCAGCAATTTGTGCTACAGTAGCTCTTCTGTGTACTTGCATGGGACGGTGTTGCTGCAGTTGTGTCAGAGTGCCTGTGCTAACCCCCTCCACCACAGAAAGTGCCTACAATGAGCACTTGAGCATTTCTTTAACATTTTGTGGATGGTTGGATGTGTATGTGTTAACCTGGGTAAGAGATGGCACCAGGTAAGACTGCAATGCATTGTGATATTGTATTGTCGTAATGCAAAAATGCAACACTGAATTGTGGAGATGTGAGTATGCATAAAAGTCTGTTCAAATTAGGGTAAAAATACTGAATAATAACCCTAATATTAAAGCAGTGTGTTAATCTAAGCAATGTTCTGTGAAACCTGGTCTTGGAATTGAGGTGGATGTTACTTTGATATATACAACCTACATAAACAAGAACACCCCTTCATTGCAACAGTATTCCCTATTAGCAGTGGCCTCTTTTAGACTCTCACCATAATGTCCCCTGCCACATTGCAAATTGTTTGGGAATGGATTGAGGAACTTGACAAAACATTTGAGGTGTTGACTTGGCCTCTAAAAATATCCCAATCTGTGCTGGATGCCAATCTGATTGATGAAAGCTCCATCTCGTAATTTACAGGACTTACAGGCTCTGCTGCTTACTTTTTCTTTCGAGTCCATGCCTTCATGTGTTAGAGTTGTTTTAGTGACACAAGGGGGACCTACACAATATTAGGCTGTAGAATATTTTTAACAGTAATTTGCGTGTTGATGCAATGGTGACAAAATTGTTCCCAGATTAGTCTGTCAAACACTCGAGTTCATTACTGACTGACTTCATGAGAAAAACTACAAATGAGTGACCAATAAGAATAAATTAGTGTAAATACTTCCAAACAGGTGTACATAAGTTGCAATTACCAGCTTTAGGTATAGTATCGAATGCGAATCCAATTCGAATCGAATCCAATGTAGCTGCTACATAGAATAAAGCGTAATGAATTAACTTCCACAAGAGCAGGAGCAGTGAGCTGCACACCTGACCCCAGTGGGCAGTTTTGGGGTTGCTCAAAGATGGAAGGTGAAAGCAAGAAACCCCATTCCCACATTTTTCTGCTGGTCCTAGAGATTAAACCTGTGACTCTCTTCTCTAACCTTAAGACCATGGCTGAATAAGATTCCTTAGGCAACAACACAACAGTAGTGGGGATGCTATGGCGGCTGAAAAAAAAAAAAAAAAAACAGTTGTTCTGTGCATGCATGAAATTGAATCATTGGCATGTTCCTCTGCTATGGCAGAAACATTGGTTTGCCATAGTCACAAAAATCTGAGGTTTAAGTGAGCTAATTTCACATTGTTGTAATCTGAATAATAATTAGAGATGTCCTGGTATAGTGTGGCTGTACAGGTATGCAGTGAGGAGGCATGGATCTATGATGCTGAAGTTCGATATTCTGCTCCCCAGTAAATGAGGCGGCAGCTACGGTGCTGTACAGACAATGGAATGTCACAGCTGCACAATTTATGATGAACCAAAAATTCTAATGCAAAGGCAACTTAAAACTCCCTTAAAAGTGAGTAAAAACTGAATGATGCAGGAATTGCTGCATGGCATTGCTGATCATTAGCACACCTAACAACAGCTATCTTGGCTTTAATTAAATTTTATTCAAATTTCTTGCAAAGCCAATGTAGAAAAGGTAGAAAAGTCTGCTTAGCTATGCTCAGCTGTCTTAGTAGACACACCTCTTTGCAAGTCACTTTCTGTTTTAGCTTAAAAAGCTGATGATTGTATAGCAACAGCAGCAAAGAATGAGGTAAGAAAGGCCCAACTAAAGTGTCACTGGTGTGACAGATTGGAAAGAAAAACCATCCACAGAAATGTTATTTGAATAACAGGCCTCTGTAGCCTCCTCCAGTGATTCGATTTGCATGAATAGACCTTAATCTATTATTTTAATATTCAGCACATTTAACTGTTTATTATTATTATTTTCTTTCAAATAACATTTTGGGGATATTTCTCCAAATGTGAAATCAAATAGGAAATGTATAATATAATGTATAATGTGCATAATGTAAATGTATAATATAAAGTCAAGAGCCTCATATAAAGCCTCTAGTAACAGTTGTGTGTGTCTTTGAAAACAATTGTGAATCATCCCAAAATAAACAAATCACGTCACAGTGCAGTCTAATGAGGTGAGATTCCATAAATTATCTCCTAAAGATCTGTAATCAAAGCAAATCATTCAATAACCCCCCCCCCCCACACACACACACACACATTTTAGTGACTGAAAGCTGTTCTGTATTCCTGAACAGGCTTGCAGAGTCAACCCAACATCCCCCGCATCACCAAACCACAGTCAGGGAAACAGGTAACAAAGTAAACACCTCAATACGTCTAATCAGATCAAATTCAACTACAGTACACAGTAGAAGTGGTAGGTCAGCAAGAAGATAATAAAAGTGATCTTCTCAGCAACACACTGTTACACACACACTCATCCAGCTTTAAACACACACTGCTGAGTGATAAGATTAACCCCACTGATCCCATTGTTCAAGACAATGCTCTTGCTCACACACACATTCTGAGAAATCAATCACTGAATAATGAACACTGATTCTTTTTCATGTACTAAACCAATCAAAATGCCTTTAAAACATTGTCAAGGGTTGCTAATCTGATACTACATAGGCTGGTGTGACTGCAAGTCTTCATACTTAACATTCACACCTAAATCCACTTGTTTGATCAGTCGGTCTCAGTCTTCAATCTGTTGATGAGTTATATGAAGCGTGCTCCTGCTTAGTTGGAATGTTAACCTGCCACCACAAACTGCACCTTGTGTGTAAGACTGGTGACCCCAGCATTACTGCATCACATTGCACAGGAAAATACATACTCTGTGTGTATGTATACTTACACTTGCACATTATTTCCTGCTTTCTGCATGTCAACTTCAAGAATTGAATGTTCACTTGCTGCTTAATATATCCCACCCCCCTGACAGATGCCACTGTAATGAAATAACTAGGCAGTTAATGTTATTCACGTTACCAGTCAGTGGTCATAATGTTATGGCTGACTGCTATGTACAGGTGAAGAACACAAAGATGCCCCTTTTCCACCTTCTGGTGCATAGGTGTGTTTGTGGGTGCCTACCTGTGTGTGTGCGGATGTGTCCCCGGAGCAGCCACGGCCTGGAGAAGGCCTTTCCACATGTGTTGCAGACACAGGGCAGTGTGTGAGAGCGGATGTGCATCTTAAGTGCACCCAGGCTGCTGTACTGTTTGGGGCAGTGTTTGCAGCAGAAGCCAGACGGTTGTGAGGACGGCTCTGGAGTTTCAGAATCTGCTCTCGATTCAGCTTTACTCTTCCTCCCCCGTGGGGGTCGGTGGGGGGCAGGGTGCTCGGGGCTCGGGGGGTCCGAACTCCGGCTCTCATCCTCCTCCCCACTGCTGCTTGAAGGAGAACTGGAGGGAGAGCTGAGGTCAAGTGGGTCCTGGGCAGGAGCTTGCAGAGATGAAACTAAGCGAACGTCCCACAACAGCCCAGTGGTCAAACAGGCCACAGGGAAATCACTGTTGGCCTCTGGAACGTCCGTCAGTGAAAACTGCTCAGGCAGCAGATCTGAGAGTGGAGAGAGAAAAAGACAAAAATGCAGTTTAATTCTCACACTTCTGCAGATATGTAGACCTTTATAGCAGGAAATGAACAATACAACTGTAGCTGAACTATAATCCTGCAATTATAAGTGACTCTGGGGCCTTATTGTGACTGCAGTGTGCTCCAACTCCAACAGCTGGAACAACTTTTCCCACCCAAGCGCAGAGAGAGAGAGAGAGAGAGAGAGAGAGAGAGAGAGAGAGAGAGAGAGAGAGAGAGAGAGAGAGAGAGAGAG
>JBBPDA010073543.1:670-11151 GCA_037974385.1 Arnoldichthys spilopterus | reverse complement strand
ACTGGCCACTTTAATAGAAACACCTGCCTATTTCCACTAACTGGCCACTTTAATAGAAACACCTGCCTATTTCCACTAACTGGCCACTTTAATAGAAACACCTGCTTATTTCCACTCACTGGTCACTTTATTGAAAACACCCACAGTGTACTTCCTCTCACTGGCCACTTTATTGGAAACACATTATACTAACCGTAAACCAGCAAAGAGGCTCTGTACAGTGTCCAGCGCTCCTGGACTCTGCAGCCGTTCGTCTCCTCTAAGATTCACACCTCACTGTTGTTGTTTTGAGGCTCGTTTTGTTGCTGCAGTTGTTGTTGTTGTTGTTGTTGTTGTTGTTGTTATTTTCCTCTCATTTCTGTTTAATTTTCTCCTGGCTCGCTGAAAGGCCCAGACTTCTGGTCGGGGATAAAAACCGAGGGCCAAGCGCATGAATTATTCAGAGGCATCAGGAGCAGAGGAGAGGGAAACAACACGTTCGGATAATTAATCATGTCACTAAATATAGAAGTGCGCGTTTGGCTGAGTGTGTTTTGTTTTGTTGCAGGTGCTAAGAGTCTATTTTTTTTGGGGGGGGGGGGTAGAAAAACAAGGAAAGAAGGAAAACATTCATTTTAAATATTAGAGACAGTATTCAAGTGTGTGATCAGCCATAACATTAACACCACTGGCAGGTGAAGTGCGTAACGTTGACAGAGGGGTTATATATATATATATAACACAGCAAATGAACAGTCAGTTCTTGAAGCTGATGTGCTGGAAGCAGGAAAATATGGGCAAGTATACATAGGGATCAAACTGTGATGGCTAGGCCTCTCCAGAACGGCAGGTGTTGTGGAGTGTTCCAGGTGTGCAGTGGTTAGTATCTACCAGAAGTGGGTCATGGGCGTCTACTCCTGCATCATGAGGGACCAAGTCTAGAAATGTTGGGGCCAGTGCTTAGACAGGTGCACCAATCAGGAGCCTCGATTAACCCCAGTCAGTTTATAGATTTTGTTGACAACACGTCAGCACGTCTCACAAATCGATAAAAACATTTTTTGGTTGTTGTTGCCAATTTTAGCACATAATTCCAATACAATTGATCAGTTTAACACTGTAGATAAATAAATAAATAAATAAATAAATAAATAAAATAAATAAATAAATAAATAAATAAATAAATAAATAAATAAATAAATAAATAAAATTAAATAAATAAATAAATAAATAAATAAATAAATAAATAAATAAATAAATAAATAAATAAATGCACCATTTGTTGGTTTTGTTTGTCCAATGTGAAATTCAACAAATTATGTAAATTTGAATTTTATTTCCTGTTCTTCAGGACCTTCACAGTGAGAAGGTCCTGGGTTCGATCCCCGGCTCGGCCACAGGGGCCTTTTTGTGCGGAGTGTGTGAGCTCTCCCCATGTTCGCGTGTGTTTCCTCCGGGTTCTCCGGTTACCTCCCACAGTCCAATGGCTGCAGTAGGTTGATTGGATGCTCTAAATTGCCCGTAGGTGTGAGTGTGTGTGTGAATGGTTGTCTGTCTGTGTGTTGCCCTGTGATGGGTGGAGCCTCCTGTCCTGGGTGAACCCCGCCTTAGGCCCACAGTCAGCTGCGATTGGCTCCAGCTTCCCTGTACTTAACTCAGCCTTACTGTTCCATCTCTACCACTTGGTTTAGGTCAGTGATAGTTCCACTGGACTTCACTGTGTCTTTAAGTCCTGGACGTTTTCAGCGAGTTCCTAGTTTGCAGGTGCACGTTTTCACCATTTCTCTGAGAAGGTAAAAGAAAAATTACGAATTTTGTTTTAATTTTACATTTGTTTATGGATTCAGAGGTTCACTATGAACAGAAAACTCGACTGTTTGGTCAAGGCTTATATTTAAAAAAATAATAAAATAAAATAAAGTAATTAGATCAAAAATTCAACATTGTTGCAATTTTATTTTACTTTATTTTTTTTGTTTTATTAATTTTTTTTCACATAAAGCATTGCTGTTTTGTGTTATGGGTGTTCACTTGTTTTTTTTAAGCCATAAAAACATATTAATGGCCCCAAATGAATATAAAATGCAAATAAAACCTTTTCTCATTTTTTTAAACCCATATTATTGTATCAATCTCTCCGTCCACATCCAAGCCATGTTCCGAAAAGGTGAAGCCCAACTATAGCAGGTTCGGATCATGGAGCACGAGGGAAGTAAGAGAGACGTGAAGGAGGCGTCGTGGGTGATTCCTTCTGTAATATTACCATATTGATCAAACTGTTACAAAGACAAGGATCAGCAGTCTGCCTGCCTCGCCTCATAATCTTCCTTCCACATGTTTTTATTTCAGCCCAAACACTGAGGCATAATCAATAGCTAATCCAGCTTCGGGTCACCAGGGTAGGGTCCAGGCCCCCGGAGACCGTCCATTACAGCTCATCTAATAAGACAGAGGAGTAAAACATCTCAGGGCTGGAAGTTTGCTTGCTCTGAGCCCATTATGGCTTCATTAACCCTTCGCTTGTTTGGCCCTTTATCTGTTTGCCATATCTCAGATGGGAGGAAATTAGCCATGATTGGCTCATCTGTAACGCAGCTCGAGGTCCGTGTGGACCACCGCAGCAGGTGTGGAAGTCTAGATTCTTCTTGACTGTGACTGTTTACGATCACCCAGTCAAGGAATTACACTGGGAGCTGAGAATGTCTGGGAAATTTGACTTTTTCACTGAGCCAATGGTTTAATTTTTAAGTTTCATGGATTTTCAGCCACAAAACATTCAGTTTATTAAACTAGCACAATGAACATTCCACACACACACAAAAAATGAGTTAGTTTACATTTACTTTACATATTTAAAAGATTTAAATATCTATAACATTATTAATTTAAAAAAATCTAAATAAAACAATAATAATAAATTTAAGAAGTGATGTTCTTTAGTGCTGTTCAGCAATCTGGACACAGAAATATTATTTTCCATTTACTTAACAGCTTTATATACATTTTTTAAAAATTATTTGAAGGAAATTTGTTTTTTTTTTTATGAAAAAAACAATTAAAAAAATTCTGTTTATATAAAAGTTCTGATTGTTATTCTGACAAACCTCTTGCATGGCTTATTTGTTCATTTTTATTTCATTTATATATATATTTTTTTTTTTGTTTTGTTTTGTTTTTAGTTTTTATCTAAATATTTGCAATGATATACATGTTTTTTGATTTGCAATGATTACATGTCCACAGAACTGTGAATAAATTAAATAGGCAGAAGCATAAAAAATTATACTTTCTAGCGCATATATATCATTCTGAACACACAATTTGTTTCATGTATTACATTTGTATTTATTTACAAAATGCACATTTATATGAATAATTAGCTGTAAAATAAAATAAATACATTTCTGTTTAAAAATTATTAATTATTAATATTTTTATTTCTATAATTATTATTTATGGTTTATTCATCTGAACACCTTTCATTTATTTGGTTTTATTTTTCTTGATTTTTATTTTATTTTTCTTTTGTTTTTTGCACAGATTTTTTTTTTTTTAGCTTCTGGTGAACCATTTATAATGAAAATGTAACACCCTAAAAAACATCGGAGACATTTCTAAGCAAAATCACAACACTATCACATGTTGAACGGTGCTGTTTCACCACCCTGTGCACCCACCTCAGTACAACTAGTGCTAATGAACCATGGATCGTGGTCAGGTGACGTTCACACGCACCTTATAGCCACTTTCCTGTCTGAGACTCATGGAAGAAATTGATGTGTATTATTCAGTCACTCTTGATGAGCAAAGTTCTCGCTTCATCACACTAACCATGTTTACATCAAACAGACTGTAATCGGGTTAGAAAAGCTGCTGTTTGACATTAATTTCACAACGCTTGCGACGTTACCTGAGATCTTCCCTCGTTTTCTCTCGTGCTACGTCTCTGAACTCCCTGTGAAAGTGATTTAGACACATAGCTGCTGTTTGTTCCCCCGAATCAAAGCCGTATTGGCAGCGAGTGCAGCTGAGATCTAACTGGCCAATATCTTCTAGAGAACAGCCTCCTTGGCTCCCAATGGGCGGCCTTAAAACCTCTCCTCGCCTGAACTGATGTTAATTGCATTGACTGCGGGTTAAAGGTTAGCCCTCCCCATGGCTGGTCTATAGAGAGAAGGAGGTAGAGAGGGAGAGGAGGGGTGGAGAGGAGACTAGAGGAATGGAGAGCGCCGTGTATATTTGGATTGGGAAGTATGGCGAGGTCCTCAGACACCACATGGAAGCATAAGAGGTGAGAAAGATCATTTTCCGTTGCGTTCCTTTGGTCACCAGAGCATGGGATCTTCTCACATAGCTGATAATGGCTGGAAATGATCACGTAGACCAGAGGTCACCAGTCTTCAGAGTCCAACCAAGCAGCTCGTCCAGCTGAGACCAGGTGGAAGGTCTGGTGGGCTTCCGCTCGAGTTTGGTGGAAACCACACTGGGTACGACTTGGTGAGCCATGACGTGGAAGAGGAGAAAGCAACAAAGAACATAACGCCACAGTCTCGTGTGTCCATTGTCTAAAAGTGAACTGGAGACACTGGTTTTACATATGAACGGACCAATAGGAATGGTCCAGAATGAATATACTGGCATTAGGATTCTAATGTTAATTATGGGTTAAGGGCATTTTCCCTTAAAGACAGTCAGAACATTTCTTCTCCTGTAAAGTCTATAAAATATAGAAAAAAATACAAACATTTATTGTAAATAAATATGTGTATTATTCTGGAAACAGCTAGCGTTGCTTATTTAAAAAAATGTATTTACGTCTTTCTTTATGAATTAATTATTTTATTTAATTTATTAGTTAGTTTACAGTTTATTCTAAATATTTTGCATTGCACACATTACACATCTATATAATAAAAAAATTCAGATGAACAGAATAAATTTTTTTTAAATAACCTAAAACTGTTCAGCTTTCTTTTTAATATAGTTAGCACTTAAAACATTATTTAAAATTCTTTAAAAATGTGTGTTTTTATGGAGAATCAGTACGAAGCTAAATAAATAAATAAATAAATAAATAAATAAATGTCTGTTCACATAAACATTCTGTTCATCCTTCTAGAAACATCTGGCATTTCTTATTTTCTTATTTATTAGTTAACGCATTTATGTATTTAGTTAGTTGACTTTACAGTTTGCTCTAAATATTTGCAGCTATATGGATGTATATGTCTGTAGAACTGCAAATAATTCATAGAATTAACACAGTCAGTCAAATAATTATACTTCCCTGCTTCTGAAGATACATATCTTTGTATCTCTCAGTTTTATACAAAGTATCCATGATCCATGATATAGAGACGACTTTCCTTAAAGACATTAAGACCATTTCTTCTTCTGTTAAGTCCGTGTGGAGATACAAGGTTTTAGCAGTAATGATTTTGAAACTGACTGTCGAATTTTACAGCCATGGATGCACTGTTATGGGAAACTTGAGCCACTGCTCATTACACAGTGTAGAGATTACAGCCAAATTGTTAGGGTTTGGGAATCTAGAATTAAAAGTGAAATGTAAAATGTACAGGGTGCCATTACTTTTACACATTTTCTGCTCATTTTTCCAATTCTATTTTATTTTATTTGGAAAATTAACAGTAAATGTGTTTTATATTGTTCAAAACACAAAATAGCCACAAAAATGTCACATGACTCAAGACTTTCGCATACGACTCATAACATTACAGCCATAACATTAAGACCACTGACTCGCAAAGTGAACAACACTGGCTCTCTAGTTATTTCAACACAGTGGCACGTGTCAGGGGGTGTGTGATATATTAGGCAGCAAGTGAACAGTCAGTTCTTGAAGTCGATGTGCTGGAAGCAGGAGGGTGAGAATCTCCAGAACGGCAGCTCAGTAGTCAGTGCCTACCAACAGTGATCCAGAGAAGGACGACAGGCTCAGTGATGTGCTGCTGTGGTGTAGAAAGTGCTGCTGACTCTGATAGAAAGGGGTCAGAACACACAGTGCAGCACAGTCAGAGCTGCTCCAGCAGCAGGAGGGACCAGCTCAGTGTTAGGCAGGTGGTCTTAATGTTATGGCTGATCTGTGTATTTGCATGATATTTCATTCGAGTGTGTCTCAGCGTCCTGCGTGGGGCGGCCTGGGCGTGGCTCGCTGTAAAACCTGTATCCGAGCTCAGACTGAGTGTTTGTAGTGTGTGATTTGTGCTGGAGGGTTTGATGGCTCTCTCTGTGGCTGGAAAACACCACGGCGATACTGCGTCTCGCTAAAAATGTCAGCGCGTGAGTTATGAGTGTGTGACTCATGAGTCATCTGCTTTACATCTCACATCTGTCACCCGGGCGTATTTTTAAACATACAGACGTTCCATCCAGCAGGTCTGCGCATCCACTCTCACTGAGAGAGCAGAGAGAGGGAGAGAGAGAGAGAGAGGGAGAGAGAGAGAGAGAGAGAGAGAGAGAGAGAGAGAGGGGGAGAGAAAGAGAGAAAGAGAGAGAGAGAGCGGGAGAGAAAGAGAGGGAGTGAGAGAGATAGAGGGAGAGAGAGAGAGAGAGAGACAGAGAAAGAGAGAGAGAGGGAGAGAGAGAGAGAATGAGAGAGAGAGATAGAGAGAGAGGGGGAGAGAAAGAGAGAGAGTGAGAGAGATAGAGGGCGAGAGAGAGAGAGAGAGAGAAAGAAAGAGAGAGACAGAGAGAGAATGAGGGAGAGAGAGAGAGAGAGAGAGAGCGAGAGAGAGAGAGAGTGAGAGACATAGAGGGAGAGAGAGAGAGAGAGAGAGAAAGAAAGAAAGAGAGAGAGAGAGGGAGAGAAAGAGAGAGAGAGCGATAGAGATAGAGGGAGAGAGAGAGAGAGAGAGAGAGAAAGGAAGAGAGAGACAGAGAGAGAAAGAGAGAGAGAGGGAGGAAGAGAGAGAAAGAGAGAGAGGGAGAGAAAGTTAGGTAGTTAGTCGTGTGGTGTAGTTAAGTGGGTAGTTAGTTAGGGGTAGTAAGTCTTGTGGGGTAGGTAGGTGTAGTAGTTCAGTAGGTAGTTAATTAAATATATTTAGTTAGTTGGCTAGTTAGTTAATTGAGTATTTGGTTGGTTAGGTAGTTACTTTGTCGGTTAGTTAGTTAGTCAGTCCGTTAGTTAGTTGGCTAGTTAGTTAGTTAGTTAGTTAGTTAGTTAGTTAGTTAGTTAGCTAGTTAGTTGGTTAGGTCCCTGAGGTATGTAAACATTATGAAATGTATGCTTTTGTCTGCTTTTCTTTGTTGGGCCATGTGAGACATAGCAGTCAGTCTGTGCTGGATGTTCACCAGGATGCATTCATGACTAACCCTCTTCGGCAAGTGTAGGAGTAGGTAGTGACCTCATAAACCACACTCCAACATCCCACACACACTGCACACAACTCTGCAGAGGCAGCACAGGCCATGCACACACACACACACACACACACACACACTTGCCTTTCTTTATTGCTGACACACCTCTTCGTCTTTTTCTCTCCTTCTGTTCCATCTCTCTTCTCCTCAGATGTATTTATTGCTTTTGTTATTGTTGTTGTTTGTAACTGCACGCTACTCTTCAATGCCTCTCTGAGAACAATATGGCAGAAGACTGATTGGACAATTCATGTCTTGTGCCCACCTGGGTCAGTCTCTATAGGGAAAACACTTTTTTGCATGAAACAGTAAAGAAAACAACACGCTCCTTCACACCAAACAGTTCTAGGGACTTGGTGCGAGGGTCTACCCACTGTGTTTCTCCCCTCAGAACTACACACCTTCAAGGGATTGGTATTTTCCTCCAGTGAGAATGCTGAAGTGAGATAAGCCAGCCGATGGCTGGTATAATGACCGCATAGGAGAAAATGAAGGAGCTGTGGTCAGAGAGCTTAAACGTGTCAAAACCACACTGTAGTTCCTCTGTCATATATCAGCTCAATAAAGCCTGGACTTCACTGTTCGTTATCTGTCCATGTTTCTACCCATTTGTTTGGAGCTAAGAGCTGTTGTTTACACACTGAAAGCTTTAAACAGTTTTAAAAAGGCGGCTGCAATAACCGTACACATTCATCTGGACCACTCACAGCACACTTTCATCTGGACCAATCACAGTACACTTTCATCTGGACCACTCACAGCACACTTTCATCTGGACCAATCACAGTACACTTTCATCTGGACCAATCACAGTACACTTTCATCTGGACCAATCACTGTACACTTTCATCTGGACCAATCACAGTACACTTTCATCTGGACCAATAACTGTACACATTCATCTGGACCACTCACAGCACACTTTCATCTGGACCAATCACAGCACACTTTCATCTGGACCAATCACAGCACACTTTCATCTGGACCAATCACTGTACACTTTCATCTGGACCAATCACAGTACACTTTTGTTTAGACCACTCACTGCACACTTTCATCTGGACCAATCACAGTACACTTTTGTTTAGACCAATCAAAGTACACTTTCATCTGGACCAATCAAAGTACACTTTCATCTTGGCTAATGACCATTCACTTTTGTCTGGACCAATCACCATACACTTTCATCTGGACCAATTAAAGTACACTTTTGTTTGGACCAATCACATTATACTTTTGTCTGGACCAATCACCATACACTTTCATCTGGACCAATCACAGTACACTTCTGTTTGGACCAACCAAAGTACACTTTCATCTGGACAAATCAATGTTCACTTTTGTTTAGACCAATCACATTATACTTTCATCTGGACCAATCACAGTACACTTTTGCTTGGACCAATCACAGAACACTTTCGTCTGGACCAATCAAAGTAAACTTTCATCTGGACCAATCACTGTACACTTTTTTTCTGGACCAATCAAAATACACTTTCATCTGGACCAATCACCGTTCACTTTTGTTTGGACCAATCACATTATACTTTCGTTTGGACCAATCACAGTACACTTCTGTTTGGACCAATCAGTGTTCTCTTTTGTTTGGACCAATCAAAGTACACTTTCATCTGAACCAATCAAAGTACACGTTCATCTGGGCCAATCACTGTACACTTTCATCTGAACCAATCAAAATACACTTTCATCTGGACCAATCACTGTTCACTTTTTTTTGGACCAATCACATTATACTTTCGTCTGGACCAATCACAGTACACTTACATCTGGACCAATCACAGTACACTTTCATCTGAACCAGTCACAGTACACTTACATCTGGACCAATCACAGTACACTTTCATCTGGGCCATCCACCGTTCACTTTTGTTTGGACCAATCGCTGTACATTTTTAAAGGCCACTTTGGATTTTTCTCCAGATTTCCTGACTGGCTTCAGTTCTGCCAATTATGACAAGTAGAGTTTCAGCAGCTGAGATCATGGAAACATAACGACATAATTACAAATATATTCAGGACCCCCTTCATTGCATGTGTGTCTGTGTGTGTGTGTGTTTATCCTTTTCACACAGTTTTATGTGCCACATTAATTTGATGAATTACATTAGCCGGAGCAGCCATGAGGAAAATGGGCTTGTGACTATATCATTTTGAGTCGTGGTCGTATGGCGCCCGGCAGCTATTAATTCTCATTGGCTCCGACTTCCTCACCACGCTACACTACAAATGAACTGTAGGCTTGTTATGCCCATCACTCTAGCTGCATGGGCTGTTTCCGAGGGAACGTTACAATGTTATCGCGATCCGACTGGACGTTTAGGTGCAGCTGGTCCTGCTCGAGACTGCAGGAATTAGCCACCAAAGCGATTGCTCTGGAGGTCGATGGAGCAGATCAAAGTAACACATGCACTTTAGACACAAGCCGGTATCTCTAAAAAGACGGCTTAATTTTCTTATTTAGGCTCCACCCACTGGCCACTATACCAGAAACCCCTGCCGAGTAGCTCCACCTCCATGTACAGTTAGACACTACAGCTATCCATCCATAGAGAGTTTGCTGTACTGCCGTAGGTTGGTGTTTTCAATATAGTGGCCACCTAGTGGAAGTGCTGCGTTGTTGTTTCTAGTAATTAGTGCAAGTACGATAGTCGTTTCCAATAAAGTGGCCAGTGAGTGGAGGCACAGTCATGTCTAATAAAGTGGCCACTTAATGGAGATATTGCAGTCATTTCTAGTAAAGTGGCCAGTTAGTGGAAGTAAAAAAATAAGTGTTTCTAATAAAGTGGCCAGTTAATAGAACTGTAATGATGATGTTTCTAATAAAGTGGCCAGTGAGTGGAAGCAGCCATTTCTAAGTCATTTTTCTGGCCCGAAAGTTGAAGTATTGCAGTCATTTCTAGTAAAGTGGCCAATTAGTGGAAGTGCACGACACAGGTGTTTCTAATAAAGTGGCCACTTCATGAAAATGTTGCAGTCATTTAGTGGAAGCGCAGCAGTCGTTTCTAATAAAGTGGCCAGTTGGTGGAAGCGCAGCAGTCGTTTCTAATAAAGTGGCCAGTTGGTGGAAGCGCAGCAGTCGTTTCTAATAAAGTGGCCAG
>JBBPDA010073533.1:0-12610 GCA_037974385.1 Arnoldichthys spilopterus | reverse complement strand
CACACACTCTCTCTCCCACCATCTCTCTCTTTCTTTCTCCCCCCCCCTCTCTCTTGTTCATCTCCCCATCTCTCCCATTTTCCATTCTCTCTTTTCTCTGTATTTGTCTGTTTCTTTCTTTCTTTCTTTCTTTCTTTCTGCTCCACCTCTAGCCCCCGTCTTTTTCTTTCAATTCACTGTCTTTCTCTCTCTCTTGATTTCCTGACCCCCCCCCCCCCCACCATCACCACCTCCCCGAGTGACTAATGCAGACTCCCCCCCACTCTCCTCCAGACACAGTCGATTGCCAGGTCTTCCCCTCTGGATGTGACTGTACAGATCAATGTGGCGGTTTTGCAGCAGGGGGTGGGGTGATGGTAGGGGGATGGTGGTGGTGGTGGGGGGCGTTTTCTTTATGTATATTCCTACACGTGACGCTCTCCCACCCGGGGGAGAACATTTCATGTCTCATCCTTCAAGTGCAGTTAAGTCAAACCTCATAACTGCTGCCCTCAGGTCCAGCGTAGCAGCAGGTAGCGCAGGCCAGAGGAGGAGATGGCCAGTCAGGCCGATGAGGCAGTAGCTGTTCTCTCCGCTCTGACCACAGTGGCGCGTTTCTCCTTTTCCCCAGCTGATCTTCTCAAATCAGGAAGCTCAGTTGTCGAGAGAACTTCACTGTGAGAAATCCACTCAGCTCCTATCGTCCTCCTCAGCAGACGTCAGCGTAACGGAACGTTCTCCTCACGCTGGCGAATGGGTATGAACATCTCAGTTTATGCATGAGGATACACACCAATCAGCCATAACATTAACACCACTAGCAGGTGAAGTGAATAACACTGACTCTCTAGTTATTTAAGTACAGTGGCACCTGTCAGGTGGGCGGGATATATTAGGCAGCAAGTGAACAGTCAGTTCTTGAAGTTGATGTGCTGGAAGCAGAAAAGAATGGATCTGAGCCACTTTGATAAGGGCCTCATTGTGATGTTATGCTAGAAGGTTTTCCAAGGAAAGACAACTGGTAAATCGGCGACAGGGTCATGGGCACCCAAGGCACATTGATTCGTGTGGGGAGTGAAGACTAGCCCGTCCAGTCCGATCCGTCACACTCTGTATAGGCAGGTGGTGTTAATGTTATGGCTGAAGGCTGTTTTTGCCCTTTACTGAGGTAGGAGGAGAACCCTAGTCTTCTATGATGAGCAGCTTCTCATTTTTTAAGGCCTGAAGATGATTTCTGATCATCCAGGAAGCCGTTGTGCACTGAAAGCAGATGCCAAAACATGCGTCACTGCTGAGACTGCAGACAGAGCAGTGCTGGCTGAAACGGCCAGTCCGAGACAGTGTAATGGACAGACATTAGAACAGAACACACATCATCGGCTGTGATGGACTCTCAGATTGATGTGACTCAGGTGTAGAGATGGGTTACTGTGTTACTCTGACGCAGTGATGGATAGAGCTTCATTTGAGTCACACACAGAGCTGACACACATTTCATATATATATATATATATGTTTGTTTGTTTGTTTTTGCTGCATTTTTACTTATTTATTGATTTAGTTTAACTTTATTTAACTTTGATTTAAGTAAATTACATTTACGAACGTTAATTTAATTTTATTTATTTAATTTAAAGAATTGATTTTTTTGCTGTATTTTTTTTATTTATTGATATCATTTCATTATTGTTTTTGCTGTTATTTAATATAATTTAATTTAATTCTGTATTTTGGCTTTCATTTAGACTTGATCCATATTCATGGTGTTTACACTAAACATCTCACCTCAAACCATTAGCCAACATATCAAAACAACAATACTGCCCTCTAGTGGTGAGAAAGAGGAGCTCAGCTCCATTTCCCTTCTGAACCAGCTGTCAGCTGTTTTATCCTCTAGTCTGCTCGCGTTAAACTGTCCCAGTCAGACCAAAATTGGCCAAGTGTGAAGTGTGGAGGCCAGCAAGAGACTCGAGCTTCAAAGCAGCAATCAGGAGCAGTAAAGTACTGGACACGACAAATAAACATGAGAAGAAGATTACACGACAGACCGCCACCCTGTCCAGTGCCAACACACTCTCCACTACTTCACCCAAAGCTGCGCTTTATGTGCTCAAGCACCTGCCCCACTTTTGGCCCCTATTTGGGCAGAGCCAGTGCCCCACGTTCCACAACCATTTTGCTTGCTTTTGTTTCGTTGCCCCCATAGGCAAAAGTTTTAAGACCCCCCTTCCAGTTGACACACTATTGAGCCCTCTTGGTAGGTATTAGCTACTGTGCACCTGGAACACCCCACAAGATCTGTCATTTTGGAGATGCTCTGACTCCTCTAGAACATCACAATAAGGCCCTTCTCAAAGTGGCTCCTCACATTTTTCCTGCTTCTAGCACATCAACTTCAAGAACTGACTGTTCACTTGTTGCTTAATATATCCCACCCTTCTGACAGGTGCCACTGTACTGAAATAACTAGACAGTCAATGTACTTCACTTCAGGTGTCAGTGGTGTTAATGTTATGGCTGATGTGTGAGGCTGCCTGTGTGTGATTGTGGGTGTATGTGCAGTGTGTGCAGTAAGTTACGCTGATTAGTAAATAACAGAGGGAAAATTAGATTAAAAGCTAAATCGATGATTGAAAAGGGCATAACATGAGCAAACAGACCATTAGAACCCTAATCATTAGTGATACTGTTGCTATGGTTACTGGGGTGGTTCCGTCTGAAGGAAGGAGGGGGAAAATGAATTACAGTCATATTCCGTTGTCTCGCGTTGTGGTCCGCTCTTGCTGTCAACAGTACAGTGGAGAAAATGCGTGAGGAGCCCGTGGCTCTCGCTGTGGCTCTGGTCTGCAGGTACAAACGAGGAACTTCTAATGAAAGAGAACCTGGTGGTTTTCATTACGACTTTCCAAAGCAAAACAAACAAACTCGTTTTCTCTGTCATTTTCTTTTGAACGTCTTGGTTTCTGGGTCAAATTCTGCTTTTGATTTCATTCTCTCTCTCTCTCTATGTGTGTGTGTGTGTGTGTGTGTGTGTGTGTTTAAGTGTGTGAATGAGACAGAGAGAGAGAGCAAAGGAGAGAAGAATAAGAGAGAGAGAGAGAGAGAGAGAGAGAGCAAAGGAGGGAAGAATGAGAGAGAGAAAGAGAGAGAAGGGATAGAGAAAGAGAGAGAGAGAACAAGTGAGAAAAGACGGATTAAAGAAAGAAGGCGAGAAAGAGGGAGAGAGAGAGAGAGAGAGAGAGAGAGAGCAAAGGAGAGACGAATAAGAGAGAGAGAGAGAGAGAGAAAGCGAGCAAAGGAGGGAAGAATGAGAGAGAGAGAGAGAGAGAAAGCGAGCAAAGGAGGGAAGAGAGAGAGAGAGAGAGAGAGAGAGAGAGAGAGAAAGCGAGCAAAGGAGGGAAGAATGAGAGAGAGAGAGAGAGAGAGAGAGAGAGAGAGAGAGAGAGAGAGTGAGCAAAGGAGGGAAGAATGAGAGAGAGAGAGAGAAAGAGAGGGAAGGGATAGAGAAAGAGAGAGAGAACAAGTGAGAAAAGACTTGGATTAAAGAAAGAAGGCGAGAAAGAGGGAGAGAGAGATAGAGAGAGAGAGGGAGAGAGAAAGAGAGGCGGGAGATTCATGGAGAGAGAGAAAAGGGATAGTGAGAGGGAGAGAGAAAGGTAGAGAGAAGAGATGAATGGAGAGAGAGAGAGAGAGAGAGAGGAAGCAATGAAATGTGAGAGGGAACATAAAGGACAACGATGGAGAGAGACAAATAGATCAAGAGGGGAAAAGAAAGAGAGCGAGAAGGGAGAGAACATTACAGAGGAAAAGAGGGGAGAGAGAAACAGAGAGAGGAGGAGAAGAGGGAGAGAGAGAAAGAAAGAAGGAAAGAAAGAAAGAAAGAAAGAAGAGGGCCAGAATAAAAAAAGGTGGATAGGGAGAGAGAGTGTGTGTGTGTGTGTGTGCGTGTGTGTGCAGTGAGAGTATCAGCTCTTAATGACGGTGCCGTGTCTTTCTCTAATCCATTTCATGCGCAGCAGCTGTTTACTCGCTGCTGGCGTTGGAGGGAGGCCTGACGTTCCAGTGAACTTTGCACATATTTTCTTGTTTGCGCAGCATTTGGACACGTGTAAATAAGTGTAAACAGGGTGAAGTCGTTCATCTGAAGGAGGTTTGGGTAAAACCAACACTTTCCGTATCTCAGAGGGAGCAAGAGGGAACAAAGATGGAGTGAAAGAGAGAGAGTGAGGGGGGGGCTTAACATGAGAGAGAAGGAAAGACATGGGAAGAAGAGACCGGGAAAGAGATTGAGAGAATGAGATACCGGGGAGGGGGGGGGGTTTTAATGTGAGCGAGGAGAAAGGAGAAAAGGGAGGAGGGAGAGATGGAAAGAGAGGTAGAAAGAGAAAGCAGTGGAATGTGAGATCAATAAGGACAATAATGTAGAGAGAGACAAATACACAGGGCAAGATAGAGGGAGCAATAGAATGTGAGAAGAAATGAGAGAGAGAGAGAGAGAGAGAGAGAGAGAGAGAGAGAGAGAGAGAGAGAGAGAGCGAGAGAGCGAGAGAGAGAGAGAGGGAGAGAGAGAGAGAGAAAAGTGAGGAAGGGAGAAAGAGAAAGTGTAAAAGAGAGAGAGAGGAGTGAGAGAGGGGGAAGCAGTTTAATGTGAGAGAGAAGGAAATAGAGATGGTAAAGAGAGAGATAGAGGGTGAGAGATAGAGAGATAGATAGAGGGAGCAATAGAATATGAGAAGAAATGAGAAAGTGAGAAAGAGAAAGTGTAAGAGAGAGAGAGAGAGCGATTGCACCCTTACATCATTTGTTCTCAAGCGCCTCTCTGCTCTGACTGACACCTCCACACTGCACAGTGTCCTGTCTCTTTTCCTCCAATCAGCTTTGATCAGCTGAGGCTTAGACTGGGCCCAGAGAAACCTGACCCACGATGGCTGATAGAACCCTGGCTGAACACAAGGCTGTGTGAGGGACGACCGCCCGTCAGTGTGGGTTCGTTCGTTACACTGCAGCGTCCAGGAGAGTGGAACCCCATACACATCTGATGAGGAACGGCTTAATCAGCACTGCTCTGACCAGCTGGACAAGTGGGCACACTCACTTAGGCCCAGCTGTCAAGAACAGTTAGCAGGGACACACACATTGGTTGGTATTGCTGCCTTTGTGAGTACATGGCATTGGCTTCTGTAAGACAGTATTTCAGCCAAAGTTCCTTTTCTTGTATTCCTGTCATTATGAGAATATTTGGTCCTCACAAAGAGTGAAATACGTGTACACTGATTCCTGATTTTCCAGTATTCCTGTCATTATGAGGCTTTTCAGTTCTTACAAATGGTTAAATACATGTACACACTACACACACACACACATGTTGGTATTGCTATACTTGTGTATACATTGACTTGTGTATTACTGTATTTTAGTAACACTACACCTACACCTAACTCTGACCTTAACCTCAGTAAACAAAAGTCAATCTTTCTGCACTTGTAGATTTTCCTTAGAAACTCTGTGGAGAAACCAGCTTGTTTCCTTGTGAGGACCATCAAAATGTCCTCACTTTAACAGATTTTTAAATAATTCCTCTTTATGAGTACATTTGGACCTCACAAGGAGTTAAATACATGCCCCCCCCCCACACACACACACGCACAGTGTTTATTAGCTAGAAGTCGTTTAATGAATATTTCTCTTTCTTCATCATCAAAACCTTCACATCTTCATCACTGGCAGCACTTCTTACACTCAGTATGTCACATTCTGCATTCTCTATGTTCCCAGGGCTTTAAACCACACCCCCTTTACACACCCCCTTTACACACACACACACACACATGTCTAAATGAGGGATATAAACAGTGAGGCTGTTTCACCTGTGAGATTCTCATCAAACGTTATGATCCTTCCAGGATAAAATGCTGGAATGATCAATGATTAGAAGGGGCCACCTCCCCCCCCCCCCAACACTCTTACCGCCCACCACTCAACCCCCCCCACCACCACCACCACCACCACTCACCCCCCACTCTAAATGGACATGTTTGTGTGAAGTTCGCTTTTTTTAGCACATGAGCTAGTAACAGAAGCTCACAGCTAACCAACTAGCACTGTGCTAACCGCATGCCTCTCCACAGCACTGTGTGCTCAGGTAATCATATAGACAGACACGTTCGTGTGGTTTCCGATGCTACTGGTGGTTTGCACCATTCTACAATGATACGATCAGCCCATGACGAGTCCACATTACATATAACTTTCTAAGATTAAAAAGTTTTACATTATTTCTACTATACGAGGCTCCTTAAGCCCAATTATTTGGTCGAGCACAATTCAAGTCCCTGTATTTTACTGAAACATGTACTGAGCTTAACTCAAACTACTTATCCCATCACTGCAACTTGGTTTAAGTCAGTTATGGTCAAAAAAATCCACTGGACTTTACTGTGTCTTTAATTAACTGATGCTAATCACAGAGCCTCCTCACTGGAAGTTAGCAGGCTGCTAGTTGCAGGTGGTTCTTTTTGCGCTAACACACATTCAGGGATGTTTAGTGGATTCCTCAGAGACGTTTTAACAGAATTGTATTTTATTTTTACTCACAGTTTATGTTTTATGAAAAATCTTGACTTGACTGTTCAAAAACGTATGATTTTGTTAAATTATTGTTACTATTAGCGACGTGTGGCATCCCACGTGTCCCCGTCCGCGTTTTGTTTTGGTTTTTTCCATGTGCCTCCCAGTCTCTCGTGTTGCTTTTAGCCACGCCCTAGTTCTGCCCTCGTCACCCGTCCCTCGTTCCCCGTCTTCTCCCAGTGTCAGGTGTTCCTCGTTTGTCTCCCAATTTAACTTTTTTTTTTTTAAATTTTTCCTCAGTCCTGGTCTGTTCTCTGTCGACGGCACCCTTCTGTTGTCTACACCCTGCTAGCGTGTGTGTCCCTGCCGTTGTTCCTGTGTTTTGTGTCTAAGTTCGCGTTTATTGCCCAGTTCATGTTTCTTAGTTGTGTCCGTGTTCAATAAAATTTCTTAAAAACCGCAAGCCTGCGCCTGCGCCTGCTTCCAATCCCCCAACATTCCTGACACTGTTGAAATAAAATAGCGGAAGAAATGAAACAAAATGAACACACATCAACCCCACCCGAAAAAAAAATGTTTGCCCTACGTCAGGATAAAAATAAATAAAGAAATAAAGAAATTAATAAATTAATTAAGTTAAATAATAAATAAATAATAAATAAAAATTATTTTTTTTCTTGTCCCTTTAAGCTTGTGCCCGAGGAATTTTAAATTTAAAATTTTTCATTATTTTTTTCTGTAAAAATTTACAGAAAGAGACATTAGGATCCCAGGTCTTATTTTATATAATAATGTACTTTAATTTTTCCAGATAAAGGAATGTTATGCTCTTTCCAGTGCAGCAGTGTGTGTCTGCCAGACATTAAAGAGGCAATAATATCAGCAGATGATACGTGGCATGCAACATCTGTCGCACACATCACTCAGACGACTCAAGGCGTCCGTCTTTCAACCACAACACTTCCACCGTGTGATTTCAGCCCAGGTTTCGCTCTTTATTAGCAACTGTTAGAGATCGCAACAAACTCTTCCCACTCTCATGCCCCCCACCTCCACCCCACCCCACCCCACCCCACCCCACTCCCTCATTAACCTAACCTTATTAAAACCTGCGGCCTTCCTTTACAGCCTGCGGTCCAATTTGTTTGGTATTCACTGCTGTTACTACTTCTTCCCTAAGTCTATAAAGAGAATTCATTCATGTTTTTATGTGTTTTTAATGAAAAACGATGCCCCGGGTGTGTTTAAAGGGTGGACTGACATGCGTAACTTATTCATTTTGACATAAACGCTGTGCTCCAATCTTGGAGTGGGCCTTAAAAGGAGAATTTGTCCAGTTTTTCAACATTTCTGCATCATTTAGTGGTTGAGATGCAAACAAAGTCTGGGTTTGGTGTGAAATGGTTCATTGAAGGGAAACCAACCTACAGACTACAGATTTCTTACCAGTGGAGGTGAATGGAACCAGACGTCACATCTACACACAATGGAGCCATTTTATTTGCTGCCCGGTCCCCCCAGTGAACCTACACGTGTCTTCTGTGCTATTATATGGAATGTTAATGATGGTAAAGTAATGATGAATAGCAAAAAAATTTTGCCATCAGCCATAACATTATGACCACTGATAGGTGAAGTGAATAACATTGATTTTCTAGTTATTTCATAACAATGGCACCTGTCAGTGGAGGGGTGGGACATATTAGGCAGCAAGGGAACAGTTATTTCTTGAAGGTGATGTGCTGGAAACAGGAAAAATGGAGGAGCATGAGGATCTGCGCCACTTTGACACTTGGGCATGGGCACCCAAGGCTCAGTGATGCATGTGGGGAGTGAAGGCTACCACAGAAGGCCAAAAAAACGAACACAAAGCACTGTCGCCTCAGACAGACAGCATTTCATGCAGTAACTCTCTGTGAGGGAGATTTTCAGACGTCTGGTTCCCTTTGCCACCACTGTAAACAGTTCTAACCTGATAAGTTTCTCTGTGTTATGCAGAAATGATATAAAAACACACATTAACGAAAAAAAGAGCATTTCACGTCAAAACATCTCTTTACTCTGAATGACAATGATCTCAGCAGTTAAAATGTGCAAAAACAGAGAACATACACTGATTGGCCATAACATTAAAAACACTGAAAAAATATCCTTCTATACACAAATAACCGACATAGCCATGGCCCAGCTGGCCCGTGACGAAGATGCTCGAAGACCGAGCTCTCAGCCGTCAGAGCCAGCGTAACTGGGTGTTTCTGGGTGGGCAGGCTGGCCCTCCATCGTGCCCCAGCGCTCAAGTTCGATGCTAGTCAGTGTGGGCAATCGGTTAGCTGCGTTTTCTGACTGATCTTAAGATTCACAAAGAAATACGTATGTGAGAGTTTGTTTTAAATATAAAAAAGCTGCGGGCCGCAACACATACATGCGTGAATGATGGATGTTCCTGAATTTCTCCTCTGGGACACTGCGTCCCAGCTTTGCTGCTGTACTTTTTAAGATGTGAAGGCCCTGATTGATTATTTCCATTGCTTTCTGTTTTTGGAGCAGCTCATTTAGCCCAGCCATGGGGGGTTGTGTCAGCACATTTTTAAGGTTCTGTCTTCAGTTGGGATCCAATCTGGTAAAGTGTTGATGGCTGTGTGAAGCTGGGAACATTTAAAGGAGTAGTTCTGGCATAAATCTTAAGTTCCACAGCGCAAATGTAGTTAATCAGGCCAGACGTGTGCGGCGTTCCTTTTGTTTTGTGTAGGAGCTACGAGGCTAAAACAAAAGGAGGTTATAGCAATCAATTAGCATTTAGCTAACTATGTAAACAAATAAATTTTATTAAATAAAATAAAAAAATTAAAAATATATACACTAATCAGCCATAACATTAACACCACCTGGCTAAAATTGAGTAAGTCAACAATCTTATCCAGCATTAATATATATTTTACATTTATTCATTTGGCTGATGCTTTTATCCAAAGCGACTTCCAAGACGAGGAGCAGTGTAGTGGGACAGTACCTTGCTCAAGGGTACCTCAGTAGAGCCTGGGCTGGGATTTGAACTTGCGACCTTCAGGTCCCAAGGGCAATGTCTTAACCACTAGGCCACCACTGCCCATATATATATATACACAATTAAATATTAAATATTGTATATATATTACCACTAAAACTATAAAAAAGCAATAGCAGGTTTATGAGTCTTACAAGTTTTCTACCTTTTTCGGGGGACTCCAGCAAGTCTTCTGGTCCTTCACCATCCCTGCGTCCAGTGATGGATTTTCTCTGGCTCCCACACCTCTCTCTAACCTGCAGGAGCAGCGAGGAAGTTGGTGGCAGTTCTTCAGCGCTCATTCCACTTGTCTTGCGCTGAGTAAAACCGAGGGACCCTCTAGAATGGATGAGTGCGCAGGGACTGGGTTTGATAAATGATGTCCTCTAGTTCTCAGCTCTGGGACACAGGTGGCTGCAGAAACCAAGCAGTTCGCTCCATATATGAACTTTACTGTAATAACTGCCCATGAAGACGCCCGGCAGTGAATGATTGTTATATATGGACTGAAAAAAAAACCCTGAATAACTGCGGTGGAGAAAAACTTTAGAGAAAACAGTTTCTTGTTATTTTTTCTGAGGCCACACTGAGTGGGAAAACAGTGGAAAACAGTGGAATCTTAACGCGTCTGGCCAAAGTGTTAGTAGGTGTGACCGGGCTAAACACTGTCTGAATAGCTGTAAATGGAAGACTTCTGCAAGCCCAGCTGCCTTGATAAAGTGTTGTTGGAAAGTAACATAACATGGTGCTGTTCTATCTCTTAATCTTAAAAAACAAGCCACAGTGACTATTTGTCATTGTGAACACACTCAGGCACCACAACGAAACGTGACCTCTGCATTTAACCCGTCACACGTGCACACGTGGAGCAGTGTAGTGGGATGGTACCTTGCTCGAGGGAACCTCAGTAATGCTCGAACCTGCGACCTTCAGGTCCCAACGACTAGGCCCATTCGCTTTATTCGCACATGAAACATGTTGAAGAACCACAGCAGGATCAGAATCGAGATGGGATCAGACCAGACAGACTAGCCTTCTCTCCCCACATGCACCCGTGAGCCTTGGGTGCCCATGACCCTGTCGCCCATTCTACTTGTTTATTGTCCTGTAAAATCTATTGTATATTGTACATCGATCAGCCACAACATTAACACCACTGACTGGTGAAGTGGGTAACACTGTCTCTCTAGTTATTTCATTACAATGGGCACCTGTCAGGGGTGGTGGGCTATGTTAGGCAGCAAGTGAACAGTCAGTTCTTGAAGTTGATGTGCTGGAAGCAGGAGCTAAAGGATCTTAGCTACTTGACGAGGGCCTTATTGTGATGTTCTAGACGACTGAGCCAGAGCGTCTCCAGAACAGCAGGTTCTTGTGGAGTTTTTTCCAGGTGTGCAGTAGTTTGTACCTATCAGAAGTGATCCAAGCAAGGACAACTGGTGAATCAGCAACAGGGTCACAGGCACCCGAGGCGCACTGATGCATGTGGGGAGTGAAGGCTGGTCTGTCTAGTCCGATCCCTGTTTCAGCAGCATTAAGGACCTACTCAATATTAGGCAGGTGGTGTTAATGTTATGGCTGATCTGTGTATATCTTTTAATTTGAAATCTGTTTTTTTTTTTTTTTTTTTGATGAATTCATAGCTTGTTGGGAAATTCTCCCTAGACCCAACTGTAATTCACTTTCACATCACGTGGGCAGTGGTGGCCTAGTGGTTAGGACGCTGCCTTTGAGACCAGAAGGTCTCAGGTTCGAGTCCCAGCCCGGGCACTACTGAGGTTCCTTTGAACAAGGTACCGTCCCGCTACACTGCTCCCCGGGTGCTGTTGATAGCTGCCCGCTGCTGCACGTGTGATGGGTTAAATGCAGAGGTTGTTGTGCTTGAGTGTGTTCACAATGACAAATTTTCACTTCACTAATCTTTCTAATAGAAATTCTGTCTACGACACCACCTGCTTATGAATTTATGCAGAGTTTCATCCGGTTCCTTCTCCGTATCTGGTTCGGCTTCTACCTGATGCCCACATCGTGTGTTTAAAGTGAAGCTGGGAGAACGTGAAGAGGACGGTTCCATTCCAGTATGAACTGCCAGACGTGGCCGTAACTGTATGTTCTGCATTTAACACCGCAGCAGCGTCTCTGAGACAAAATCCAGATGTTGCCTGTGCTAAATTCAATCAGCTCATGCTGCACACAACGCGAGGATATGACTATGGAGGCCTCTCAGGCTACTGTGGGACAAACCAGAGACCTCACTCCCTCGACACACCGTAATCCAGCTGAAACGCGCTCCATCGATCATGCGTAAGATGATACACACCCACTACAGCACAGACTAGAAAGTGAGGTCTTCATTTGTTTGAGCTGTCTGGAGAAGCACAGGTCAATTATGTAGACGTGGAATCATATCCAGCCTTGTTAACCTTCACGACGAGGGGCTGCGCATCAGGCAAAGGGACGACAGCCCTTGATGCTCTTTAGTCAGGAAAACGTTTGAGGACGAAGCGGAACGGTTTGCTTGCTAACTGTGTCTGGCATTTTTTTGTGAAAAAATTGTGTATTAGTAACTTAAGCAAACCCAATGTATAGTAAACTGCTTGGTTTGAGCGACTTTAACTATAATTAATGTAGCGAGGTTGTGATAATTATATGGTTTTAACACACTAGAGGTATATTAAGTATAAATTTGTCAATTTGTCATTTGAAAAAGTGTACATTTGTATATTTTGACCAACAGAATTTACACTTACACAGACTTTAAACAGGTTTAGTGGACTATATTTATTTCAGGGGCGCCATGGTGGGGCAGTGGTTAGTGCTGTTGCCTCACAGTGAGAAGGTTCTGGGTTCGATCCCTGGATCGGCCATGGGGGCCTTTCTGTGTGGAGTTTGCAAGCTCCCCCCCCCCCGTGTTGGCGTGTGTTTCCTCCGGGTTCTCCTGTTTCCTCCCACATTCCAAAGGCTGCAGTAGGTTGACTGGATGCTCTAAATTGCCCATAGGTGTGAGTGGTTGTCTGTCTGTGT
>JBBPDA010073502.1:0-12611 GCA_037974385.1 Arnoldichthys spilopterus | reverse complement strand
GTTATTTCTGTGACCATTGTGAGTTTTTCTTTCATTGACTGAAGGGTACCAACAATTTTGTCCACGTGTGTACATATTAGACAACAAAAGCTGCAAATTTGTAGTTTACTTGAGCACTGTAAATAACATATAATATATCCCACCTCCTGACAGGTGCCACTGTAATAAAATAACTAGATAATCAATGTTATTTACTTATGTTATTTACTTTACTAGTGGTGTTAATGTTATGACTGATCCCCAAATGATTAGGGCATACCTGCTTTTAATAACCGCTGCACAGTTTTAAAATAATATATTTTACATGTATTTTGAATGTTTATTTTAGAATTAAATTCATACACATCCATCAGCTACACTATGTAAATATGTGTTATTTATGTTAGCAACAACTATTATGCATTTAAGCAAAACCTTTTAGGACGACATGCCCTTTAAGATGATTAAAAATCACAGAGATCACACAGTGTTCACACTTTTGGCAGGCAGGTAGACACTGCACAACTGTAGCACTGCAAAAGCAAAAAATGATCTGAACATGCAGTGCGTACCTGATGTACCAGAACAACAGAGTTCTGTTCATTATGCAATCACCCCAGCGACACAGTAATCCAGGCAAAATAGGAAAGCCTCTGTAACTACAAGAGGAACTCTCCCCTACATGCATACTTTTACCGGCAAAGGAAACTCTTGTCTCATTCTTTTCATGAAAAAAAGATTCATTCACTTATTACTGCTACTACTATTATTATTTTTATGATTATTATTATTATTTAGTACTATGTTGCAATAAAATATTTTATGATGAATGGAAAGATTTAAAATTATTAGATTGTGTCACATATTTTGTATAAGATCATTTTTAAATATTGAATCAAGCTCATTTATACCATATATGGAAACTAAGCTGCAAAAACAACCAATGTTTTTACAATAACATTAAATGTCATGTACATTTACATATATTAACCATAGGCTAATACTAGATATTATCAAATATTGAAAAGGGCATTACTATGCAAATTACTGTTCTTTTTTATGTCATGTGACTTTTATTTATTGCTTTATTTTGCTTTATTTTATCTTTTTCTGACATATACAGCATGTCAGTCTGTTAACATCCTGAAGCTTTCCAAACCGAAAAAAACTAATATTATAAGACGGTAATAAGCGGTACTAAACAAACGGTAATAATAAGGTAATTATATATATATACAGATATATGGTAATGACAGTACTATCAGGTAACATGGTAGAGCTGCCCTGAATACTATATTTTGGGCTCCTAAACTTTGGCAGTAATCAACAGCAAATATTCTAATCTTCAGCAAGGAGGAGTGAGGTGAATGTGTATTTAAACAAATATAAATCTCAGATTGTAAATTTGTTGTAGGTAGTATGCTATTTCTGTGCTTTTAGTATGCTGTTTCTGTCTTCCTGATCTATGCACAGTGAAGCGAAACTCTCCTTCTGGATGGATTTATGTTTACCTAGATGGCAGCAATGACACAAACAAATTTAAGATTTTAAAATCTTTCCTTAGCAAAAATATTTTTACTGTCCATTTAGCTGGCTTAATAAATTATTAGCTAACTTTGAAGTGTGATGATCACTGCTGTGAGTGAGATGGATGTAAGACATGCAAGATGGTTGTTTCTATATGTTAAGTGCAAAAAAGATTATTCAAATATTAAAAATGAAAACTGAATACCTACCATTTAAGCAAATACCCTAATAGTCTCATATTCCAGTCAAGCCCTATAACATGCAAGTCATAGGATAAGGCCCTGTAACGCTCGCATGTGGCACTTCACTGTATTTGGAACATGGTTATAGTTTATCCTGACATGCAACTATACAGCCTACAATTGTTTAGACCCTCCCATTCACACTGAAGCTAAAAGAAATGTTTCAGTCTGGACTGCTTTTAAAATGAGAACCAATACAGTGCAGCCATTCACAATATTTATCCATATTAAAAGGACTGCAGTAAAAACAGACAGTTTAATTATAAGGGCGAAAGGAAGGTTGGAAAATAATCACATGAAAATGAATTATGGTTGTTCCTTGTACGTAAAACCATGCAAATGTCATAAGATGACCTCTGGGGCAAAATTCAAAGCAAATTTTCTTTAGACAGGTGACAGCACTTTATGGCTATCCAAGTTAGAAAAAAATTAAACAATAAAAGCAAACTCACCGTCTGAGCATGAAGTTTTAAGTCTTTGGCAGAGTCCTTCAGTGTCACCATAACTTTCCTGGATCTTCTGCAGTGCCTCAGCCCCTCGGAACTCCATCAGGGCCCGCAGTTCCTCCAGTGAAACCCCAAAATCCTCCTTACACCCCCTCCCATCCATCCCTAGCTTGTTGGGGTGAAAATCCACTGAGCTATTGGCCATGTCACCCATGGTGCATGCTGGTTGGGGTCTTTATGTTTTACTCCTGCTGCTCCTGCCTCAAATCTCTGAAGCCCTGGTTGAAGTTCTCCATGTTGGGGTAGAATCTGATTGTCTTGGTTGATTATTTAAAGGTCCAGAAAAAAGTATTGGAGTTTGAAAAAAATCCCTCTTAGCCACAACGTCAACATGAAAAATGGTAGCCATTGCACCAATCCATTTCTCTGCACTGTTACTGACTGGACTTAAACAACAGGGTGGACGAGGGCATACAAAAATGTGAGCAGCTTGGAACCTAAAAGAAAAAAAAAACAAAGAAAAGAAAGATTCTCAAAATACTTTTCAGAAACTCTTTTAGATTCTGACCGGGGCTGACATGGGTGTATAAATTAGAATTTCATAATTTACCTAAGCACCACATACGATTAAAAAGTGATTTGAGATTTAACTTAGATTCAGTGATAGTATTGCAATTATATACATAATGTGAATGAGGCACTGGTGAGCATACAAAATGCAGTGGTCAGGCAGTAAAAACTGGGGATAATAAAGGTTCCAGTCCTTTATTTTGCCACTACTGCAAGTACTATACATGTAGTTGTTCGAACATTTTGCATAATAATTATAGTGATCAAAATCATCCTGGTTACAAATATTATCACAGCATTATTAAAATGTTCAAAAAGCACTGACATAAAAACTTATTTTCAAAGCCCAGTGTTTTTAAAAAATATGCAAATACTGTACACTTGTTGTACACTCACCTAGCTCTGAGGCTGAGGAAACTGCTGGCTCCACTACACTAATGACAATGTGTCACGTTTTTAGAAGAGTGGGTAACACTGAAAGCTTCAGTTTACTTAACTGACAAGCTGTTAGCAAATTAAATAATTCTTCCTTTTCCAATCTGCAACACATCATGTGTTGAGCCCCCAAACCGTTGCACCCTATTGCAGGAATCAGTAGGACCACACTTCAGGCTGAAATTTCTCAGCAGTCACTTCCTGGCATGCTTTCTCACACAAAACAAGCCAATGTTGCATGCTGTGTCTACGTGGCTGCATCTGGGAGATTGTTGCATACTTTGGTTGATGCTTGGCACTGTTTAACCTTTTTTTTTTCAAATGATAATTAAAATTTTGAATGGTAATACATAGGGGTGTGACAATACACTAAGCTGAAGATGAAATTGGAAAAACAACATGAATGTCACTTCAGTTGATTTACATTGAATTATGAATTACTGAGCATGAATTATTATATGCAGTAAAAGATCAATATGCAAGCACTGCTAATGGTTTTGCTTCAAAACATAAATAACAACAACAAATAAAACTTTTCTTAATCTTATTAATTTTGTCAGATTACGTCATCATGCTGGCTGTAGCTGAATGCTAATCAGCGAGACTGCGAGCATTAGCGAGACTGCGAGCATCAACTAAAAAAAAAATATCCTTTAATCCTTTAATATCGCAAGATCTTGTGGCAAGAGATCTCGTCACATGACCAGTAATTCAAGCCTCTCTAGCCTGTACTGATCGAATCTGATCTTTGAGTTTATATATACAAAATACTACAGTACTTCTAAAAATAATTTTAAATATGAGCATAACATCACATTCAAGTAAGGGTTGACTCTTTATTGGCCAGGTCGATTTTTGGGGGACAGTATTAGGCATTTAGCCGATTATCAGTACTGGTGTTAAATTTTGATCAAATAATTGTGGCTCCACTGCCTATGGAAGCATGCAATACTCTTCCGTATGAGCAGTAATGACAAAATGTTAATGCCATTATGTAGCGGTGACAACTAATGTTGCAATGGGAACTTATCTGAGATTCCATGTTGTTAATCTTACTTTACATTACAGTACTTAAATTACTCATCCCTATGCGATGGTCTCTTATTGCCAATTTAAATGCATTACCAAACTCTAATTTGTAATTAATCAAAATGTATTAATTGTATTAAAGCATCTATTTATTTGATTCGTCTGGCTCAGGCAGGTAATTTTTATTAGATGCTTTATTTTTAACGCCATAATGTCACAAATTGCTGCTGCTTAATTTGGAATACTAAAACATTTAACTTTTAAATTTAAGTTTTACAGTTAAATAATGCTAAAAAATGTTTATTTAATAATATTTAAAGTTAAATTAAAATAAATAAAAAGTTTGAGTATTTATAAACAAAGTTATTTAAATAAAGTTTTGTGTTGATGTTTGTAAAATTCATAATCTTAACAGAGATTTTCTTTTTTTGCATATCAGTTCCAAATATCAGATATCGGCCCCGCTAACTAGCAATAATTGATATCAGCCCTGGTCAACCTCTTCATCCTACACTAATTTCTTGTTTATTGGCCTACTTTTTAAAACTGTATCACCTTAACAATGATAAAATCACTACAATGCATGGCCTCAAGTAGCTTTTTTTTTTTTTTATAAAAGTGACTTGTTTTTATGAAAGGAAAGGACAATATAAAACATGATAAAATACATAATTCTTTTAAAAATAATGTACTATTAACATTAGTTTCAGTTGATAATTCTAATGCAAAACATAGTTTGTTTAGAGTGTTATAATATGCCAAGTAACCAAGAACTGCTGAAGGAGGTCAAGAATATTCAGCTATCGTTGTAATCACTGTACATTGCAGTAATTTCCTCACTTTTTTAACTTCTTGGAATGTAATAATTATCATAACATCAATTTCCACCACAACAACCACACTAATTTCCATTTGCATGTCTATACATTTTTCTTGTCTTATACAAGCGTTGAGGTAATATTGTTATCAGTCCATTTTCCCAGTCTGGGTCTGAATCTCAAATGGCTGCCTTGTCCAGAAATAGTCCACAGCATAGGAATTAATACTGGTTACTGCACCCAAACAGTGCATAACATTTGATAATCAGACATGTGTGTACAATTCCATACTGGACAAATACTGCACTATTTGGACTTACATAACACAGTATATAGGGAGTAAGGAGCCATTAGAGATTTAGCCTAGGTTTAATGGTACTTAATGCACATCTCACTAAAACACTGACATCTGAAGCATGTAAGACAAGTTATTTATTCTTCTTTACAGTAGAACATATAGTATTTAATTGTGTAAGTCCGGCCTTTGCTGTCAGCAAACTGATCAGCCTTGTTCTAAGTTTAAAAAAAAAAGTTCTCAGTAGTTCAGTTAAAAAAAAAAACATGGTTTGCTATTTAACTTAGTGGTCCACATGAGCAGCACATTAGCCATTATTCCATTAACCTCAAAATAGTTTTTGGTGGCTTAGCGCATTAATACAAGGAGTTGTTTTCAGGTGGTCATTAACTGAAATTAAAAGTTTACATTGTTGGGAATATTTTATGTATTAAGATTTTTGAAACATGTTTACAGCCTGCTCCTTTCTCTTGATTTGGAACACATTTATAGAAGCCATTTTTAAACAAGAAGCAGTGTACAGGCAAGCAGAATATGCTAACAGTTTTAATTTTAGCCAGTTACGTAACGTTGTGTTTTCTACATGGTTTTGGTGCCATGCAGTAAACTGCACAAAACAGACTTGACACAAAACAGTGCTAGACAGATGCTCACATATTATATTGAAATGTCTACATGAAAACTGTCTAGTTCAAACACAGTTACTCTATTACTGAAGATATTCCAATTATTTTTTTATTATTACAATCATGTTAAAAACTATTACACAATGCAGCCAATAAAAGATTTTGTTATCTTATAAAATATGTCATTTCGGAAATTCTGGAGGGTATCGTACACTGATAGCACCTCACAATGTTAATAGAGAGCAAAAAACAACAACAAATGAATGAATGTATTCATTTATAGGGACTACATTAAACTAGACCCAGTTAAACAGAGCATGTGGTCTGGTAAAAGTTGCTGTGGTCCATTTTAAACATTGATTAACAATATGTAAGCGATAACTTTAATTCATTACAGACACTTAATTTCTTATAACAGCCAATATCTTTCCTTGAAACACTTCAGTTCCTATAAAGTCAAATTGAACCACAATATGTAACTAGTGGTAAATGAAAGTGGACATGCACAAGAATTTAACAAGAGAGAAATATTTTATCTTTTAAGATAAGGATTCACAAAGCAGGCAGAGTAATGCTAAATGCTTATGTTAGGGTTTAACAATGTGTAACCTACCAAAAACACACATTTTACCACCAAATCAAAGGTACTAGTTGAAAACTTGTCATCTAATTGAATTTTATACACAATTATACACTATTAAATAAAACCTACACTGTGTAGTTAACATTTCTGACAATGACCGAACTCCAATACAAACAACACAACAAATAACCTTGCAGAAATGGAGCTGGGAAAAAGTGAAAACTGTGTACAATTTTTTTGTCCTACTACTATTTAAGACAGCTTTAGTGGGAACTGTGTAGGCCCTTTCAATCATAAAGTAAACATTACCCAAGCTGGGACACTACGGGTATATATTACGGTTAATCTGAATTGAATGGGCAACCCATTCCAACATTTGGAAGTCTGTCATTTCTTGATAATGACTGATGACTTCTGATTCACATCTTTCATGTTATTTTGAACATCATAATAGATGTTCATGGTCATTTTTAGTGATCTGGTGACATCTTGGGGAATAAAACCAATAGCATGGAAGAGTTATTTCATTGTGAACTACAATGCCCTTAATGCTGGAATAAAAAAAATAGGTTTGACATTCTGAAGAGTCTAGCAACAGTGTTTTTAAATCTGTGATCAAAGAAATTCCAAAGAGGTAGAAACAATATTAGCCAAAACCAGCCTCCAATCTCTACTACAATGGATGCCACAAAATGCCAATTAAATGATAAAAAATCTAATATACCAGGATAATGTATAGTCCATCAATCATAATTGATTCTGAGTCTGATTATTAAAATATAAAGTGATTCATGATGACACAAGACTCCTCCATATCACATCCTGTTTGTGCTGTCAGAATTTACTTTTTAATAATGACTGGTGGACTATACCATTAAATCTCCTTTTTTGTGATATGACACACTTTCACAAACATGTATTTTCAACAATTTGACAAATCCCAGTTTATTTTATATAAAACAGGGTGACTATTCATGTCTGACTCATCTCCATTAACTGATAATACCTGACTCTAGTTTCACTTTCAAATGAACTGCTTATTCTAGAGGTTTGCATACTTTTGCCAGTCACAGATCTATTATAGTGGATCATGTGTCTCAATAAATAAATGATAAAGTAAAACATTTTATCTCATTTATTTAATTTAATTATTTTTCTACTTTTAGAACTTGTGTGAAATTCTGATGATGTTTTAGATCATATTTATACAGAAATAATGAAAGGGTTCATGCATTTTTAAGCACCACTGTATACATACATACACACAGACACACACACATATGCCAGGTTAAACACATGCATTTTTAGTCTCTCAAGATCAAACCTGCCTCGGTTGTCCATTTTTTATTAATTAATTTATTTTTCAGCTTTAATAATCTGAATTAAGTGCACATGTCATTTGTGGTCATGTCAGCCAGCGCAGTAATATCATTTTTTGGTTTTCTCAAGCTGAAATAAAGCACAACAGAGCTTCTGTGTAATCCTTTGAGGGATTTCTATCCTTAAATACTCTTTTTGGCCAATGCGCTGCGCGTAATTGCGTCTCCAAAAGCCCACAGTGGGCGGGGCTTCTAGGCGCACGAAAAAAAAGGCGCTCGAAGCCAACGAGAGCGCTCGTCTTTGGTTGCGTGCGCACCCAGAAGCGTCCAATCGGGGCGCAGAGAGGTTTACTAAGGCGACGTTCGCCGCCATCAGGCCTTATCGTTTAGGATGCGATGGTGTCAGATTTATTTTCCTCTCATCCCACACGCAGCTTGGCGCGTTTCGGTGTGGAGATATGTGAGCAACAGGGGAACGAGAGAGCAGAGTGTGGGGGCAGAAATCGGTGCGAAAAGAACGCGCGCACGCTCCGCGGGCAAGTGACGCACGCGCTTTCCCGGTAACCTTCAGGAACGCGCCGTTCACCTTGGTCCACCGTAACCCTGAGCTTTGGTGTCTTTCACAATGTGCACACGCGCGCGCATGCACACACACACAAACACACACTAGCGTGTGCTGTTCGCATGGTCTACTGTATGAACGCGGTACTGTGCTAGTGTGTATCGGGACGTGTGTATGCGCCTGTAAATGCTACTGTGTTTTGTGCGCGTGCTCCTGTGTTTGTGTGCACTAGTGTGTGTGTGTGTGTATGGGTGTCTAAATTGTACTGGGCTAGTGTGTGTGTTTGAACACTACTGTGCTGCCCCTAAACCAACCATGACCAGCTTTATCCTGTTTTACTGGTGCTGCAGCAAACCACTGAGTGTCCCCACAATAAGAGCGTGCTTACATTTAATTTTTCTCTCATCGTCCCCACAAAGGCATAAATACACGCGCGCTCCGCATCATTCCCATGGTAAATGATGCTCAGTTTAATCTCTGCGTAAAGGTGATGGGAATTAATGCGCAATGGGAACGGATTGGGATTAGTGATGCTCTGGACTCCTCGCACACTCATGTGGATCTGGAGGGTCACAAACACACATACAGACACACACACACACATACACCACCACCCCCCCAACTTAGCTGATGAGCGCGCACACACACACAGTTCGACTACAGCTCAGTGTCACTGATCACAATGATCGTTTCACGATGATGTTCACTGATATGTTTTCCTCCAACGCACTCAGTGCATCCCTGCACCATTTTACCGGACAGCACTGTTAGAAATGCATGACAGAAATGCACCTGTAGGTGGGCCATATCTACCACGACTGATGGCCAGTATTGCTGTAATCGTACTTGTTGACTGCACAGCAATGCTGCTATTTGTAATTCCCTTCCAGCCAGCCCATTTAAGAAGAAAATAACGTTAAATTAAGAGCGCAAAAATCTCCATATGGTCAATAATGTTTGCCTGCGTGTTTGCAGAGGGTGTATGAATGTGAAATGGCAGCACTCACCGGGCAGGCCATGCTCCAAGGACATTTTACACTTGGGTTGGGTGAAGGCGAAAATAAATCATAGGAAGAAAATAACAACGACGACGATGATGATGATGATGATGACAGCAACCCAGATGGAAGTCTTAATGAAATCTCCTCAGATCACATCCATCCCGAGAAAAGCCGCGGTTTCAGATCATTGGAGCTTCCTTCGTTTTTCCAGCAGTTGGCGATGCTCTCCGGTGCAGAAAAACGCACGAGAGAAAAAAAAGGAAAGAAAGAAAAAAAGCAGGCAGAGAGCCGTGGCAGCCCCAGCGGGAGAGGAGGAGGCTCATGCTAGGCGGAGGAAAACTGCTCTGCGGAGGAAAATCAAACATCATGGCCGCATTAATGAGGATGATATTAAAGCCGCCGCTGCTGCTTCAGGCTGGAGTTTGGAGGACGCAGGGGTTTGTGGGAGACGCTCCGGGGGGCGGGGGAGGGTTGGGGTTTCTGCTGTAGGAGGACGGCGGCAGCAGCAGCATCATCCCTGTGCTTTCTGCAGGATGGGCGGATGGATGAGAGAAAGGCAGAGAGTGGGGGGGGGGGCATCCCACCCTCCCCCAGCTCGCTCTCTCCCTCCCTCTCTCTCACTCACTCACTCACATCAGCGGCGGTGCGCAGGACAGCGGGGATAGAAAGGAAGGAATATATGTTATAAAGGGGGTTAAACGTTTTATTAAATGAAAGATGATGATGTGGTGATGATGATAAGGATGATTCTGGTGGTGGTGGTGATGATGAGATTCAAAATATAATGTAAATATAATGTATGTAAGATATAATATATATATAATATTTTATATAATAATATACAATCAGTATAGATATGGCAATGGCTACTTTATTATGCTTTGAAACAACTATGAATGAGGAAGAAGAAGATGATGATCATGATAATGATGAATATGAAGATGGTGGCAAGTGGATTAGAGATATCAGGATTCAAAATACAAGATGTAACATATGATGAAGCAAAATGTGAAAAAACCAATTCAGTAACTTGTTTTTCTTGAACGAAAAACAAGAATGCTAGAAAGTTTAATTTAGACTTTAAATGCTTTGTAAATGCACAGTGCAAACGGTTCCTTGAGCAAGAACCATTTTTGTTTCCCAGAGGACCATCTATCCATCCATTTTCTAAACCGCTTTTACCGTTTCCGGGTTGCAGGGAAGGTGGAGCCAATCCCAGCTGACTGTGGGCCTAAGGCGGGGTACACAGGACAGGCGGCCAACCCATCAAAATGGAACAATGGAACAAAAATGGTTCTTGCTCAAGGAACCGTTTGCACTGTGCATTTACAAAGCATTTAAAGTCTAAATTAAACTTTCTAGCATTCTTGTTTTTCGTTCAAGAAAAACAAGTTACTGAATTGGTTTTTTCACATTTTGCTTCATCATATGTTACATCTTGTATTTTGAATCCTGATATCTCTAATCCACTTGCCACCATCTTCATATTCATCATTATCATCATCATCATCTTCTCACTGTGAGGCGTCAGTGCTAACCACTGCCCGCTCAACCGCCCGCAAAAGGACAATTTTTGTAAATACATGTGTAAATTTTATAGGTATAAATAACTCACACAATCACACTCTACATAAGGTCAAGCTTTAAGAAAGCCTCTTTACATCCATACCTCTTATTTGCAAATTTAATTAAGCCTTAATTGCAGCTTTATTTTTAAGTGTAACATTAAACAAGAGAAGTTATAAGATGTTGACAATGATGATGCTGAACATAAAATAAACACATATGAGGAACAGGTCAAAAACCTGGAAATCTAGTATATTATGCTACCTAGGACAGTGGTGCCCCAGTGGTTAGGACATTGCCCTTGTGATCTGAAGGTTGCAGGTTCAAGTCTTAACCCAGACACTACTGAGGTAGCCTTGAGAAAGGTACCATCCTGCTACACTGCTCCCCGGGCGCTGCTGATAGCTGCCCGCTGCTCCATGTGTGCAAGTGTGATGAGTTAAATGCAGAGGTCGCATTCAGTTGTGGTGCTTGAGAGTGTTTACAGTGACAAATAGTCACATTCACTTCCTGGTTTGAAATATGAAGGTGATGACAGTGATGATGAGGGTGCAGGCATTAGAGCACTGCATGTTTGAGATGCTAAAGTTAAATTGAGGAAACACTCTGGCCATGTAAAGATTATGCAGAAGCAGAAATAGCAGGGAAGACTAGCTATAGCTCCCTCTCTCACTCTCTCTCTCTTTTTTTATACATAGGCTAAAGTAACGTACAAGTAAAAGCTCCCGTATACTGAAAGAGACACACATAAGCATTAATTATACATGGACTTGTGGTGATTGTTCTACACTGTTTGACTCATTAATGAAATATAAATCAAGCTAAAGGAGAGAGTTGGGGGGGCTATATGACCTTCAGCTTATTATCATATTATATTTTGCATAACGCCTTTAAGTGACACATCAGTTGCTCTCAGGCACACTGTAGCATACTTTAACTAAGACTTGCTGAGTAAACAGCAGTACTGTGTCCAGTAGCTTATTTGTTGACACACTGGAGGCCAGCTACGTGCGAGTAATGCAAATATTGTTATTCTGTGCTCTCTTGCATTCCAATGCACTTGATGCACATATACTCCTGCCTCCTGTTGGTAAGAAAGGAAAGTGCATGAGACACCAGAAACACGCTCTCTCCTTTTGGTGATAAGTATCCCCATCATTACTAACAAAAACATTGTATTTCACTGAGCTGCTATTTTTAAAAAAAAGTACTTAGTGATGTAATACAGTTAAGGATAAGCACTTCATACATTTTACAAGGTATACTGAACACACCAGTGTAATTTACAGTTAAGAGTCAAGATTCAAGAGGTTTATTTGTCACGTACATAGTTATACAAGTACAACATGTAGTGAAATGTTCCCTAATTGTTCCTGAGACTGCATTTTTTTATATATAAATAATAAAGTTAAAAAGGAATTTAGAAGTAAAAAAAAATATTACAAAAGAAATAGAATATGTATTATAAAATGTAAGCAGGTAAAAAAAAACTTATAATAATAAATAGGAAACTACACTAAATAAACCTAACAGTACAAACAGTTAGACAGTAAATACACACCCTTAACAATATATACAGACCAACAATATATACAGACCAAATGAATTTTAGT
>JBBPDA010073460.1:0-12611 GCA_037974385.1 Arnoldichthys spilopterus | reverse complement strand
TATTTGAAGGTTGACTTTTTTTGTGTTAAAAACACGTTTCTTTTATTGGTCGGATGAAATATGCTAATTTTTTGAGAAGGATCTGTGTTTTTTTGGTCTAGGTGGGAGAGGGCAGTATGTAGGGCTAGTGCTACGACATCGTCTCTGGACCTGTTTGGCCTGTAGGCGAATTGAAGTGGATCAAGTGTAGCTGGTAGAACAAATGTGATGTGGCTTTTGACAATACGCTCAAAGCATTTCATAACTATGGAGGTGAGGGCTACTGACTCATTCAGACAGCTCACACTTGTTTTTTTTTTGTACAGGGATGATGGTGGTCCACTTCACCATTAAACCAAGGCTTCTGGTTGGGATAAGCCCGTACAGTGACCCGCGGGACGACATCGTCGATACATTTGTTTATGTATCCCGTTAAGTACTCAGCGTAGTCGTTTACGTTATTGTCCGCGGCGGTTTCCCAGTCTGTAATACGGGAACAGTGACGCAAGGTAATGATTGGTCGGTCTAGCGCTGAACCGAACGCGTCACAGGCTGCCTGTGTTTCAGCCTCTGCCTATAGGCAGGCAGTAGCAGGACTGCGGAATGATCTGATTTGCCGAAGGCCGATCAGGGGAGGGCTTTGTAGGCATGTGCATGCAGCGTGTAAACATGGTCGAGCACGTTCTGGCTGCGTGTTGGGAAGTTTACGTGCTGGTGATATTTCGGCAAAACCTTCTTCAGGTTGGCTTTGTTGAAGTCACCAGCCACTATGAAAGTAGCCTCCGGATAACGCGTTTCCTATCAATCGATGACATCGTACAGCTCGTCCAGCGCCTTTGTGGTGTCGGCGTTGGGGCAAATATAGACAGCAGTAAAGAAAACTGCCGTAAACTCTCTAGGCAGATAAAAAGGTCTGCATTTGATCATAAGATGTTCAGGATCAGGAGAGCACCCTGAGGAAATAAGCTGTATGTCCTCACACCAACGCCTGTTGACCATTGTGCACACGCCTCCTCCCCTGCGCTTTCCCGATTCCTTTGTTCTGTCCTGGCGGTGAATGGAGAAGCCCTCAGGTACAATGGCCGAGTTCGGGACAGAGGGGTCAAGCCATGACTCAACAAATATAAAAACATTGCAGCTTTTAATGTCCCGATAGAAAGTCAGTCTGGCTCGTAGATCATCCAGATTGTTTTCCAAAGATTGGACATTTGCCAGAAGAACACTGGGAAGCGGGGTACGGTGTTGTCTGTACCTCAGCCTAACCAGGTTTCCGGCTCTCTTCCCCCTTTTCCTTCGACGGCGTTTTTGCACCGGTAGCCAAGGTAAGACCCCTCCATTCAAGGAAAAGTTCGTTGGTAAAGTTTCAGATTGTGAATTTTGTCGGATGTCCAAAAGAGTTTGCCTGTCGTAAGTGATTAGTGCATTGCCAGATGTGACAAGAGAAGAAAATAACACCAAAAACAAAAGAAAAACGCAAGTTGAGCCGTCCTTACTGGTGCCATATTGTGTGTTCCACTATCTCAGCCTGGCGCCATGAAATACGAGGGTTGTGCTTCCTCAGCCAAGGCAACCCCAGTATCACACGGTGTGCAGAGGCCTGGATCACATAAAACTGCATTGTTTCCCTATGCACAGCTCCAATGATTACTTTGGTGGGGTTAGTTAATAAGCTCACCTTAACATGGCCAATCGGCCGCCCATCTAGCACCAACACAGACAAAGGATGCTCCAGATGAGCAAAAGTTAGGCCCATCTCCTCAGCAAAGCGTTTGTCAACGAATCTACTAGAGCTGAAACAGTAGGGTAAAAAAGCAGTTGTTAAACACCAACGGCATGGTAAGAGACCCAGCTAACTGGCTAACCCCCCGCTCACCTCTCTCTTCCTTCTTTCCCCCGAACTGGAGGGTTTGAGGGGAAATGACGTAATCCGATGGCCAGGTTCCCCACAATAGCTGCCAAATGAAACTTCCGTAATCACATGTGGAAGGTTCCATTCCGCTCCACGCCGCGGCCACCCACTCCAGCGCTCGCACGGTAAGCAGCAAAATGACGATCGAGATTTCCTTGTAGTCACTCTCTGCCAGGAGATGGGAGGCGCCCTACTGGAGAGTTGCTGCATCATCAGGGTGAGCTCGTCCAGGTTCGAACGGATGTTGTGAATCACCTGATGGTGCTCTCCGAGCTGTCTCCCTTGGTCAACCACGACCCTGATGAGCTCGGTCGAAGGGTCTGGTTGCGTCCATGTTGGCGGCGAAGACTTCTGTGATGTAGGTGAAGCTTGGGTACAAATGCAGGTTCAACCAAGGTATTTTATTCATTGATCCAGCAAAAGGGAAAGCCCAAAATCAGAAACGGTAAACAGTCCAGGGTCAGATACGAGCAAAACAGGTGTGTCACGGAATCTATGGCAGAGTCAAAAATACACAAGCTATGGTTCATACACGAAGTCAGCTTTGGAAACTAAGGCTCAGAGTGTCACTATGGATAGCGATTAGTCTTCGCGCCCTCTTGTGTTCACGGTTTAAATAGCCTCCTGGTGATTGGCCCAAGGCTAGAATTCAGGCGACAACGACCGGTTCCGGCCACTAGATGGAGGCAGCTCACCATCTGCCCTCACAGTAGAATTTCAGTTTACAAACCCATTTCCAAACATCTTGTAAAAAATGCAAATAAAAACAGGATGTGATGATTTGCAAATCATGTATATTCAGATTTAATTGAAAACAGAACAGCAGGGGAAACAAAAAAAATGGAAATTTTTGTTTATTGCTAAAAGACACCTGGTGGAACATCTCACAAGTAATTAGGATAATGACTGAGTATAAAAGGGCATCCAAAAAGGGAAACCTAAAGGATAAAGAGGGGTTGACCACTAAATTAACTAAATAAATTAAAACTACTGAACTGCAAAAAAAGAGGATCTCTTACACAGCACAAATTATTAAAAGATTCAGAGAAACAAGGCCAGAAAACAATAATTAAATACATAATAAAACATAAATTTGTCAGTTGATACATTTTTATTTTCATTTACATATCATCACATTGTTTTTATTCACACTTTGCATAGCATTCCAATTTGTTTTGCAAATGGAGTTATAACAAAAGAGGGGGGGGTTAGATGTCATTAAAATGTGAACTCTACCTTTTTGGTTAATTTGATTCCTTTTTGGAAAATATGGGAGGTCTAGTCTGGCCATTGGCTACCTTTAACAGTTTGCCATTTTAATTACTGTGTACCATCGCTACTTCAATGTTCTTTACAAAAAAGAAACTGTCAGTGAATGTCAGAGCTCCAACGCCAGGAGGACACAATTTCAGATGCAAAAAACCAGTCTGGGACTCCAACTCTATACCAATTAAGTACATTGGCCTTTATACTGTCCACTTCATTAAAATACATCATTAAATGACTAATAAACTAAAAACTTTGTTTGATTTATGTGAGGTGGCAAGTGAAAATACAACAGAGAACTATGATGATGTCACTGCTAGGAAGACACCGGATAGTGCAGCGTGTTCCTGTTTTTAATTATAATTATTAAAAAAACAGTTGTTCATACAACAGCAAAGTAGATTTTGCAAGTTTTCTGTTTAATGAAAATTCTATTAAAAGAAGAAAAGTGGAAGATTAACACTGTAAAAAATGTCAGAGTTAATGATATATGTGGTATTGGTGAAGCTACTTTCCCTCTCAGCATGGAAAATATTCGTAAAATAAGTGAGATGTAGACTGTTGCTGGTAATTAGTGATCACTAATTTTAGTCACTGCTGAAAACAACTTAGACAGTATGACAGGTGAACCTTGTCACATGACAATACTGTAAAATTAAGTTTAAAAAGCATCTGTAATAAGACTGATGTTTTTTATTTCCACATTTTGACAGAGGACAAGTTGGTGATCTATGATGATGTCATTACTGCTAGACAGGACCCACACCTAACAACAGGTTTTTCATGTTGTGAACCAGATTAAAGTACAGTAATAATGATGGATGTATTACTTATAACAAATTTGTGAATATTTGTTGTTGTAGTGTACTCGCCAGAAGGTTATGCATTTTTCTTTTCTGCATTTGCACATTTCACATGTTTTGAATATTGCTAGTTATGTGGTATTATAGTGTAATAATAATGTGGATTAATGTATTCTATGTGTTTTAGAGGATTGTTATTTATTGAACATGTTTCTGGGTTAACTTGGGTTTAAAGCACTAGAGAAATGAGGGGAAAATATTAAAACATGAGAATCCTCTCACACACTTACACTTATTTTTATCAAAACATGGGAAGATTTGTGTCATTAAATGAAAAAGAGGTTTAAAATGGGTCTACCAAGTTTAATTGAAAACCCAAGGCATAGTAAAAAAAAAGTCAGAAAAGCAAGGTCAAGTTCATAAGTTCCTGCTTTTATATTCAATAAACAGGTGGGGTTGATCTGCTGAGTAAATGTTGTCCCTGAGCCTTGGACTAGGGTTCTGGATTGGGATTCCTCTTCTCTTTACAGTTTTCATTTTTAAGTTATTTTGAAAATCCAAGGGGGAGTAATTTTTCTCTCATTTGTTTCTTTTCAGTGATGTGGGAGAGACACCTCAGACTGAAAGTTAAATAATGTGCCTATGTGACTCTTCCCCTCACCACTGATTCATTTAACACACTCAGCTTTTAACTATTTTTTAAATGTCTTTCTGTTATTTTGCAACTGTATAGTTTTTTTTTTATTTCTGAACAAGAAGCAATGTATTAAAATTATTTTCCTTTTTTTAAAAAAAAACAGCTACAGACCAGTGGCTCAGACCCTGGAGTGGTTGGTCCTTGCGTAGCTTTGGCCCCTGGTGAGCTCATCACTGGACCCACCTTTTGTTTGTCTACCAGCCTAGCATTGGAATGGAAGATGCCATTATCTACCTCCTTCACTGCTGAAGCTGTTGAGGTCCTTGAGTTGTGGAGTCTTTGGCACTGGTACCACACAGGAGGTTTTCCAGAGCTGTGGTACCCTCCCTAGCTTCAGGCTCAGGTTTACCATGCGCTCCGTTACCCCACAGAGTTGATCCGCGCAGCACTTGACAACCCTGGAACTTATGCCAGCTGGACACACTGCCTTCATAGCATTGATCCTTCTCAGTTCTCTCCTGACCTGTGTGGCTGAGATAGACAGGCTGGAGCCGTGTGTTGGGTGTGTGCTGGATGCTGTGGTTGAGGGGAAGGAGTGTGGAGGTGGTGGGCAGTGTAGAAGAGGTGTGAAGTGTAATGTGGAACAGAAGTGGGGGTGGGGGTGTTTGCAGCAGATGTTGGAGACTGCATCATGGAGGGCAGTGTGGTTGGAGAAGCAGAGGCAGGGGCAGATAAATCAAACCTGTTGAAAAACTGGTTCAGTTCATTTGCCCACCTCACATCCCCCACCGGCAGAGAGTTACGGAATTTGTGGCCTGAGATGGTTCTAAGGGCCCTCCAGACTCTGCTAACATTGTTCTGCTAAAGCTGGTTTTCCATACTCTGCCTGTAGTTGTCCTTTTCCTCCCTGATCAGTCTTTTCAGCTCCCTCTGCACACTCTTCAGTTCCTCCTTGTCCCTTGATTTGAAGGCCCTCTTCTTCTGCTTGAGGACAACCTTGATTTCTGTAGTAATCCAAGGTTTATTGTTTGGGAAACACTACACAGTCCTGGTGGGTACGGTGCTGTCCACACAGAACTTAATATGTGATTATAATAATATAATAATAATATGTGACACAGGTCACAAGGCTGTCAATGTCCTCCCCATGGTCGTCACAAAACACTTTCCACACAGTAGATTCAAAGCAGTCCTTTAGAGCCTGCTCACTCTCAGCCAACCATCTTTGCACTGTGCGGGTGACTGCTGGCTCCCTGTGTATTAAGGGCTCATACACAGGGACAACGTTCACCAGGTTGTGATCCGATCCTCCCAGGGGAGGGAGAGGTGATGAACTGTATGCCTCCTTAGTGTTGGCATACAGAAAATCCATTGTTTTATTGTCTCTGCTGTGGCATGTCACATACTGGGTGAAAGTGGGCAGTGTGGAGTCCAGGGGAGCATGGTTGAAGTCACCTAAGATGAGAACAAGTGCTTGTGGATGCTGTGTCTGCAGTCTGCTGACTACAGAATGAAGGGAATCACAAGCTGTGTCCATGTAAACAGCTAACAGCTCGATGTCTCTACTACAAAGTTGTTCTTTCACAATGATGTGCCCAGGGTTACACCATCTGTCAATCACAAACATCGTCACGGGGCGCAGCTCTAACAGCTGATCACGACTGTAAACAAAGAAGCCATGCTCCAAGTCTCCAAACACGGGCGAAAAAAGTAGAAGAAGCCATTCAGAAGTGACCAAAACTAGCACAAAACTAAAGTTCATGATGTCTGATTTAGGTTATTAGTAGTAAAAATAACAACTAAAGATAATAACAACAGAAAAGCATAGAAAAAGCTTGTACATGAGCAGAGCTGCTGTAACAGGCTTCCACTCGCTGGGGACGCCAGAAGTAGTACCAGAAGATGCTATGTACAAAGGCATGATGAGTATTTACAGTTATATCTACATAGTAACCAAAACCAAAGGGCAATCAACAAGCAGAGTCAAACACCAGCAAAAGGTCAGTAACAGAGAAACTCTAAGCACAGCCACAGAAGTAGATGGCAGAAGTCTGCAGGGATGCACTAAGTGCCTGGGTTTAAATCTACAGTCAGTGGAAGATCCAACCAGTGGGAGTTGGAAGTGGAGCGGTTGACGACGTGTCCAATCAGTTTGCTGACAGGACATCACATGACACAGGAGACCTGGGCTACAGAGAGACAGAAGCGACAAAATACACCTGATACAACTGACATACATGGCATTAAACCAGGAAACGCATGTATGTTACATTGAGGCTTATGACACGGACTGTACTCTGGCAATAGTTGTGTTCAAAGTCAAATCCACAGTAATCAACCAGTCACTTATCAGATGCTTTCTTGGATTCTGGAAGTTCAGCAGCATTTTGCAATGAGAATGCAATGAATGATCTAATGATAACTGGAAGAAATGTTAATTTTGTCCACTATCCTAATGTGCACTTTGATCTGGAGGTCCAAAGCAAGGAGGAAATGACTCTGGATTCAAAAGTCCAGTTCCAGGTTCCACCTTACTCATCTTAAATTAAACAGATCAGCCTCACCTGAGGTCTAACTATACATACCAAAGTGCCTCATAGATACGGAGAGGTATTGTTTTACCTAGCAGAATACTGGCCCTGATTTTGGGATCTGTGGAATAAACCTGTTAAAGCAGCAGTTGACCATCTGTCTTAAACTGGACAGCTGATTAATATTAATGAAGGACACCCCCCACACACACAAATAATAAACAAATAAATACAATTAAAATAAATAAATGAATTAATAATTAAATAATACATGTTCACAATGACAAATCATCACTTCATTTATCATTATTTAACTGATTTTTAACCCATGTGGAGATTACACAGTAAGAGTTACTATTTAGGTAATTAACTGAATCCTAGACCTGTAATGAGTCTACAAATAGAATTACATGATATATAAATAAAAAGGAAAAAAAATACACCCAACTAATCTCTTTCATTGAATTATCGAAAATATGAGGAGTTTCTAGAGTCATTACTGTCCCATGTTCAAGCAGCACAAACTAAGTAACTGGTCAAGTCAAGTTTATTTATATAGCGCTTTTTACAACTACAGCTTTACGGTTTTACAGAAACCAGGTCCGAGCCGCCAAAGAGCAAGCCAAAGGTGACAGATATAAGGAAAAATTCCCTAAGCTGTTGGAGGAAACCTTGGGAGGAACCAAGGCTCAGAAAACCAGTGTCGACACTAATCTGAATTGGTTTTGTCTTGACTTTTTGTTAGCAATGAGCTAATAAGTGTAATAATAATTTGATTCTCTTAGATTCTTATTAGTTTTTACATATTATGATTCATAATCAAAATTCTAAAATCCAACTTTATTATTGTTATTATATTTTCTGTTATTAAGCTTCAATCTAATTTTTGTACAGGGGTGTTTATAGGTCTGGGTGTCCAAGGCTAAATCTGAATATTATATATATATGTTTGTGTGTATATATATATATAGCTGGTTGGTTTTAATGAAAGTTGTGTTGTTTATGCACAATAAGCTGTTCTTTAAGAATGATCAAAAACATGCTGACAAATATAATCAATATGGCTGCCAATAAACTATTTGGCACAGAGCCAAACAGCTTAAAATCATTAATGCTTTTTCACCTTTATATCTCTTTACAGCACTGTACTCTGTAACTAAGCCCAGTAATTTTGGTGCATGTGGATCTCTAGAGGGTGCTGTAAGAACTTAACAGTTGTATAACAGGAAGTAAATGTGGTACAAAGTTTCAGTTATGCTTGATGAACCCCTGTAACAGTCAAAACCAGCAATGTCAATTACTGCTTGATACGTTAAAAGGAGTTTTAGCAGTGAATCTCTTTTTAGAAAGAGCGAGAAAGGGTTAAAACTGACCAAAATGTTTAAAATGTTTCTGATGTGCATGTGTGCGCACTCTGTCTATTTCATTCTTATGTAGACTAGAGATAAGCTGTGCATGTTACACAGTTCCTCCTGTCCTGGGTGTACCCTGTCATAGGTTCATAGTCAGATGGGATTGGCTCTAGCTTCCCCACAAACCGGAAAACGAAGGAGCGGTTTAAAAAAATGGATGGATGGATGTTAAACAATTCAGCTCTGATGGCTGAGTCAGCTCTGACCATATGTGCTTGGACTTGCCCACAAAACAACATTTAAATGTTATTACTTACGTTTATGTTTTTAAACATTATGATTATTTACTTGTTCCAAATATCTGGATAGAAATTAGAGACAGTGCAGAAACTATGATTAGCCCAGGTGGTGTTTATCAGTGTGTAGATCAGCAGGTGCAGCATTAAAGCTGTATCACACTGGAGTGTTTCCTCTCTCTAAAGTCCCCCCCAAACACACACACACACACACACACACACAAACACACACACACAAACACCTACAGAGACAGAGGTGGAGTTGTGTTGATCAGCGATGACGCTCTTGTGATACATATGGAGAAAGTAGAAAAGCCTCTTCTGATTTGTTGCTGAAAATGTTTGATGATTTCCTCTCCTCTCTCTAATAAGGTCTTAATGAGTGTGATTGGAGCTCGCTCTCTCTCTCTCTCTCTCTCTCTCTCTCTCTCTCTCTCTCTCTCCATCGCCTTTTCTCTCTCTCTCTCTCTCTCTCTCTCTCTCTCAGTTTCTTCAGTCTCTCTGGGTGAGTGAAGAAGGTGAAGCTTGTTCTGCTGATGAGTTCAACGGAGTGCGTGTAGGTCAGAGGAAGATGGACAGCTGTGTGACTCTCATTCTTCTGTCTTCCACAATCACACTCACCACAGCTTGTAAGTAGCCTGCTCATTTTCAAAAACTCACCTAAATATGCACTTTTAAATACATAATTAGAGTATTACATGCTATAGTTTGCTCATAGCAGAACACTGTGATAGTAAATTATCCTTGTTGTACTGAGGAAGCGTTAGAGTATGTTTGCTGCAACACTACTAGAAACAGCAGCTGTGTAGCCCTTTACACATCTGACTAAAGCTTCTGCTTTTTATACAAATTTGTTTTCTTACTTTCTTTCTTTATGGTTTTTTTAGATGACCTGAAGCTCTCAGAAAGACACTGTGCTGGGAGAATTGATATTTTTAAAGGGGAACAGAGAGGAACAATGTGTGGTGATTCATGGGATATGAAAGCTGCTGCAGTGGTGTGTAGAGAGCTGGACTGCGGGGAAGCTGTAGATGAAATGAGGGAAGCTGACTCTGGACCAGTTCAAATGTTTATAAATTCAAGGAACTGTATTGGATCAGAGTCTTCGCAGGCCATATGTGGAATACACAATTTGAAATCCCTTGATTTGAAATGTGAAAAGAGAAAAGCTGCTGAAATGATCTGTGCCGGTAAGCTGCATTATAACCCTAATTTTTGTCTGTGATGTTTTTTATTATGACATACATTTTGCATTTTGAGTATTTTTACATTAAATTACATATTTTAAAAAATAATGTATTCTAAAAAATTCCATTCTCATCTGCAACCTTCTCTAAGTGTCAGGTAAGGTGCACATGAACTGCAAAAACAAACAACCACATGGCTACCAAAGACAAGGAAAAATTAACAAGAAATTAAAAAAACTGAAGCTCGTATCAGCTGATACTAAGTAAGCTGCATAAAAGTGACAGGCCTCCTGGAGTTCCGCAAGCCCCTCCCTTCTCCCCTGGGGCCTGGAAGACACAAAGGCAGAGCTGGTTGGCGTCAGCGACGTCCAAGGGATGTCCAGGGGGCGCCGGTGACGTCCGAGGGGAGCAAGAAGGCACCTGCAACATCTGGGGGGAGCGAGTACACGCCAGCGATGTCCAGGGGAAGCAAGACGCAGCTACTAACGCCATAGCGGCAGGTGGCGTAGTCGGTGACGTCTGGTCGGAGCCCGGTGTGGACTGCGACATCCAGACGGACGCTGGTGGCGGCGATGACATCAGGTCAGGACCAGGTGACCACGGCGCCGTCCAGATGGAACCAGGCAGAGGCAGCGGTGCCGAAGCAACCTCCATGGGCTCCATGGACATGGTTGAAGTACACGGCAGCTTCAGCGCTGTGGCGGGTGTGACCCTGCAGCTTCAGGGTTCTGCTGGGAAGACCCTCCAACTTCCTCAGCGGCGTGCAGGCTGGACTTGGCGGGGCCAGTGGCGTGCAGGCTGGTCTTTGCGCGCCCAGCGGCGTGCAGGCTGGACTCGGCTGTCTGTGTGTTACCCTTTGATGGGTTGGCCTTCTGTCCTGGTTGTAGTCAGCTGGGATTGACTCCAGCTTTCTTGTGATCTGAAATGGAAAATGAACGGATGGTTTATTTTAAATCAAAACATGTCAATCATAACACTTTCATTTTTTCTGTTTTTCTCTTTTTAGAAGTCAGATTGGTTGGTGGTTCTCGCTGCTCTGGTAGAGTAGAGGTGCTTCACGGAAAGACCTGGTCCACAGTGTGTGATGCTGACTTTGATCAGCAGGATGCAGACGTTGTGTGTCGAGAGCTGGGCTGTGGGCTTCCTGTGAAGGTGCTGGGAACAGCTGTTTTTGGCAGAGGGCAGGGTCAAGTGTGGTCAGAAGAGCTTCACTGTAGAGGAAATGAGTCTCAGAGTCACTTCTGTCCAACATCATCACTCAAACACAACTGCTCCCATGACCGTGATGTGGGACTGGTGTGTGCTGGTAAGAGCTGCTTCTACTTTAATGATGTTCCACCATAATATATTAAGTGTCATATTCTATTTTCCACATGTGGTTCTACAAAATTTCAAGGCATTTTCTATACATTTTGAATTAGAAGCTTTATGGAAGATATTAATTTAATGTAGCCCTCCCACTAAGCTGATATTAAAAAAAAACATTATTGTATTCATTATTACACACAACAAGATTGGAGCTTAACTGGAATGTACCTGGCAGGATAAATGCCTATGGTTACTGTCTCGCATTTGGATAGCCTGTAGGTATGGATATTAGCATCATTTTATTTCAAGCTAAATACACATTAAGACCAAACAGAAAACAAACGCAGAATCATAGAACTTGGCTAAACAGTATTTACTGTAATGGTCTCGGGTGTACTGGCAGCAAACACAGGCAGAACAAATGTGAACAAAAGGACAAAGACACAACATGAGAAGACCAAAACAGTGTACAGAAGCACAGATAAAGACAGACAAGGAGGGACGCCCACAAAGGCCCTTTAAACCCTTTGACACCCCACCCAACACACCACACAAAACCCGGTGAAATAGTGCTAGGGGTAAACACAAAGTCCACAGTAGTGCCCACAAAGTCTGTGTAACCATAAATGGTGACAGTCCGGGCTGTGGAACCCATAGTCACTCCTGAAGTCCTGGGGAGTGGGGCTTCCGGGGTCTTCCTCTGCGACCCAGAAGTGTCAGTGTGCAGGCTCGGCATGGCCGCTTCTGCAGTGTTCACGCTGGGCACTGCTGCCCCCGCAACATGCAGGCTGGACCCAGCTGTCCCAGCGGTGTGCAGATTGGACCTGGCTCTGCCAGTGGCGTGCAGGCTTTCATCTGTAACAGAGGATTCTGTCACGAATGAAGGTGAGTCTGGAAACCAGTGCGGTTAACAAAGCATCTTTATTTGCAAAAGCCAGCAACACAGGAACCGGTGCGTCGGCGCTCGGTAGGAGAACGCCTCGAGGGGCGCTCAGTTGCAACTGCCTTCACTGGAGCTAGGATCAGCTCAGTTCGTGTAAAGTTTGCTACCGTATCCTATAATACTAACGCTTACCAATGGCTTCTTCAGCAGCACCTACCAGGCACTGCGCATTCAATACTGGTCCTACAACTAAGTACTTCCTAAGCAGCACCTACCTGGTGCTGCTCACTCGATAATGACACTACAATCGTCGCCTTTCGACGGCGTACAACGAGTATCCTCCATGTCCCGGCCCTGCCTATATTGCGAGGTGACTCTAACTCTTCCAGTTTTATTTCACTCTGCACTTGAAAATTGTTGTACTGCAGCAGTTCTTACAAGCACTTGGCACATGTATCCA
>JBBPDA010073428.1:0-12613 GCA_037974385.1 Arnoldichthys spilopterus | reverse complement strand
TGTGTGTGTGTGTGTGTGTGTGTGTGTGTGTGTGTGTGTGTGTGTGTGTGTGTGTGTGTGTGTGTGTGTGTGAGGGGTTGGCCAGTTGAAAATCCATTATATATAAACATAATTTGTCATAACCTCATCTGTTCGAACCTCCCCAGACAAGCGGCTGAATGAACGCAGTCCTAATACGTTCCCCTAGACTGAGCCCTTTCACTCCCGCACATACAAAAAAATGCCAACATGCACACAGTCTCTTGGGTGGAATTAATCTCCCTGGGGTCACACTCTCTGAGCGTGTTTGCTTGGTGGGAAGTTAATAAGGTAATTAGCAGAAATCGCAGAAAGGTGTGTACAGTGTGCTAGAACCCGAGCCTGTCGACCTGAGCGTGGGGGTGGGACTGCATGATGACTTCATTTGTCAACCAAACAGAATTGCCTGCCAGGTCCTTTTAGGAGTTTGATGTAGTCAAGGCAGGTCTATTGCTGTTTTATTGTGGACGTGAGAGAGGAGCATGTAGTGTGTTTGGGTGTGTGTTTATTTGCTGTAGTAATGCATCACAATAGTAAAACATTTCTACTGAGCTGTAGTACCCTGTAGTATTTCAACCTCTATATATTTTGTATATAATACTATGTAATATGGTCATGATTATGCTTAAAGAATGACCGATTGCATTCTTAGTGGACAGGTTTAGTGAGTAAGTTTTTTTTTTTTTTTGTAACTTAACTGGAATGATAAACATGAGGTCATTATAAAGCCATGTTTAGCAGTTTGAGTATTCTCCACAAGGGGGAGCACTGTGTGAGAGCTCAAGTCACTTTTGTGAATATTGAAAGAGAGGCAGTAGGATCCCTCTAACAGGGATGGAAATCACAAGTTTCATCATAATTCGAAACCGTTCCAAGGATTTTAACAATCGGATGCATTTTTAATATCTTAAAATGTACAGCGATGTGATGCGGTTCGATACTGGAGTCTGCAGTCTGTATAAAATATTATGACATTTTACACAATCTTTATTTCCATGATCTCACACATGCAAATACATTATAATTATAATTTTTCTTTTTTTTTAATTAAAGGTCAAATACAGCAGTGGAGTCGTGAGCAAACGCAACTTCTCTAACACTGCTCACCGTAAAATTATGTAAAATTCATTTTATGTCACATCGATGCATCAGATTCTGCACTATTTTGGTTGATGCATTGATACAGATTGAGTCATTGTTACACCCCTCTTTCTCCTTATAGTGCTAGGTAGAAGCACATTTTAAAAAAGGTTCCTTAAGGAATCACTTGGAGCATTTCTTATTTAACCAGAAGTGTCTATACATTCAAAAGATTCCATATAGAATCATATAGAACTGTTTACCTTTAGAGAACCGTCAAAGAACCCTTTTTTTTTTCCAAGTGTCCTTTTTGTAGTTTACCATGCGATTTCTGTAGGGATCATGTAGAAATCCTTGTAGGACGAGCACCTCTTTTTCCATAAGCTGAGTGAGTTGGTGAAGTGATGTGATTTTCACTCCTGTACCTCCATGTTCTGCTTTTTTGCCCACCTCTTGTTTTAATCAACATTCCTGCCTCCGTATGTCACCTGCAGCATTGTAGCCTTATGCTAATGTGTGAAGAATGCATATGTGTGTGTTTTTGTACATGTGCATGCGTGTGTGTGTGTGTGTGTGTGTGTGTGTGTGTGTGTGTGTGTGTGTGTGTGTCTCTGCACACTTGTTCCGTCCCACAGCCTCCCTGTGTTACACCGTGCTGCCTCTTCAGCGATCAATAGGGAGCCGACATCATTCCAGCGTCATCTCTATGGAAACCAGCTCCCTCTGCAGTCAGGATTGGCTGCCTCCCAGAGCCTGCCTGTTCGTGATAGGGCTACACCAAATCACCCCCCCCCACCCCCCCACCCCTCTCCGTTTCTTCATCATACACAAACGCGCACTGGCTTTTTCAGTCACACGCTCTCGCAGCTTCTTTCCCCCTCGTATCTTTAATGTCCTCTCAAGCGCAGACCAGGCAGCTCGTCGAGCTTTGCCGCGCCAATCGCAGCAGCGGCGCTGAGGACCCGGAACGTTCCTGCTCGTCCTCCACTCGTCTCGAAGTGGCACGACTGCGGAAGGGAGGTGAGGGAGAGACAGGAGAAGGCGAAGGTGTAGCGTACGAGGCAGGTACGTCATCCGCGGTCGGAGAGAAGGATCCCAGCGTCGGTCTCCGCCTCCCTCTCCCGTCGTACCCGGAGCTGTGCTGATGTGACATGGCCGCTTGGATGTCGTTTGCCCCGTGACAGCAGCGAGGATCACCTTTAACGGAAACGCTGCTAGACATTGCAGCCGTGCGTCTGGGACTGAACCCTCTTAGGCTTGCGCACGTAGCCCGAGTTGGACTCACGTGGACTAAAGCGTCACAGCACCGGAGCCTCATTGAAATGCGCACGTGAACATTTCGACTTTTTTGCACTAATAGGGCTGTAAGAAAACAACCCCTCGTTGCTGGAATGGGTCAGTCATGCATTCCGTGTGGTCATGGCATGATTTGGGTTTTTCTGTGAATAAATAGCTCTACTGCTTTTTGTACCGTGACTGCGCGTTTCATCTGTTCTACACCGAACCCACAGGCGTAGCACTTCTGTGTTAGCCGTTAACTGATAAGCTGTGGAAGTGCTTTGCTGAGTGAGCACATCATATCACTGCCAAACCCTGCTGCCCACTCACAAAATAAGCCTGGGCTTAAGACCCACTTGCTTTTCCTGCCTTTCCGTCTTATCCTGTTGATTGACAAGACTCCACAGAAAGGCGAAGAAGAAGAAGAAGAGGGTCGTCTGGGTTGTCAAATTAGGCCGGCGTCGCTTGGTTGATCACCGCGATCGCCCTTTTTTCTGCCGCCGTCATTAAATGAACTTCTGGCTCCGTCCTCTTGTTGCCTTGCCATTGGACGTGCCCCTTATGTGGCCATATTGACCTCCCCCTTACTCTGCTCCCCCATGTGCAGTAAGCAGGAGTGATGCATGACCTGTGCACTAGACCTGACCCCCCTGAACCCCTGCCACAGACGCCCCCCATAACGGACTCCAGAGCAGGTGAACCCGAACCTCCGGCTGGACAAGGGCACCCAGAGGGAGAGAAAACTGAGGGGGAAGCTATGGACACGGTGAGCACGGCCAATCCAGGCACTGCAACCACAGCCAACGGGAACAGCGTAACGGTGCCGACCAATGCACTGGGAAAGCGCCATCACTCGCTCTACGAGGGGCTTAATGGTCATGAGGGAGGAGGGTTTGGCAAGGTAGGTGTCGTCTAGGATTAAATGACAGAAAAGAAGATCTGTTTGCCTTGTTTGTTTAGCTTTGCAGGTCTGAGGCAGTAGCATGTTGGTCCTGACTGATTGATCTGGACCCAGTTGATAAATCAGTTAACCAATATTGGGTGGGTTTGAGATCCCACACAATCAACACAATTTAAAAAAAAAAGTTCGCTAATTAACCTGATATTAAATTGCAAAGGGTTGTGGGTAGCTCCACCCACCAAGGCAAGATGGCGTTAGTTTCTGGTGTGAGTTCAAGAAATGTGACCGTTGAGAGACCGTCACATTGCCCAGTAAGTTAAAGAGCTCATAAGGAAAACTGAATTTTTTGACACTTTTCTACAAGATTGTTTTATGCCCAATGCAGAAATTGTTAGGGTCTTAAAGCCGGTGATTCACTCCGCACTGTCCATATGTGTGAACTTGGACTGCAAAAACAGATGAGTTTGTATTTGTCGTGTTTTGTGAAGCAATAAAAAAAACCATCACTTATACATAAATCCACCTATTCAAGCTACACTGGCTTAAGCCTAAGGAGTGTTTTAGCTCGAACTACCTTTTGAAGGTCCAATACCGGGCAGACGGTCAGAACAGAGGCCATTGAACAATTACAGCCTGTTAATTCTAAGGGACAAAGAGAGGTTGGACAAAGGCCATGTTGAATTATGACTGTTGTTTTTACGTTTAAAAGTTACAGCAGCTAATATTATATAAAGTTATTATTTATTATTAGTTCATATTAGTCCGGCTCTGGTACTGTGGTTCCTCCAGTCCCTATAGTGGTTCCCAACCCGCAGTCCTAGGGTATCACCTGCCCGGCACACTGCTTATTCTATAGTATTCTACACTGTTACACACGCCACCTGCAACTCAGGAAGTGCTTTTGCTTGAGCTGATTGGCTGGATCAAGTGTGTCAGAGCAATGAAAATACTATTATGTGCAGGCCAGCGCTATGCTAGGATCAGGTTGGGAGCCACTGATGTAGCTAATCATGAGCAGATTAGCCTCTGTAGGCCTAAAGCAGGCTAAACAACCTCTGTTCCCATCTTCAGCCAAACGCATACCTTCAATTCTCAGGTTTTGGTTTGAGATCTTTCTCAGTGGAAATGTTAGTAGGTATTGTGTTTGCTCAGCATGTTGTCCTTTATTGTCAGGTAAACACACACGCTAATAACATCTGTGCATTCTAAACGTATGCGGACCATCCTATCTGTTCCCCAGCTAGCGGTAATGTGGGCCAGTGCGGTAGCGGTAGCACCACTGTAATGCATTCAGCAGTAGCTATATTCAGGCACAGCGGGTGACCTCAACCCACATTCACTACTGCTGCAGAATGTAAATGGGCCAGTTGTGGATCCACTTAATTCCGCTTCATTGTAAATCAATACAAGATCTGCAGAGATTTCCCCAGTTATGTATCCAGGCTTAAATTTGACAGGGTGCACACATACTCACCTTAAGGCATCATGGTCTTGTCCAAGCTTAAACCTCTCGTGACGTCATGTGCTGGCGTAGTTGGGACGGTTGAACCGCTTGTTGTATTGTAACTCAGCATAAAATTTCATCTTGTGTACTTTCTATCTCGAGCGATTTCAGTGTGACTGGTTTTCATTGTTCAATAGTTGATCGGTTCACGCGAGGATGGGTTTAATGCGGAGGTCACATTTTGTTTTTGGTGCACTTTCACTTCACATCAAAACCACCTAAACCGAGACCAAGTCATGACCAAGACCAGAGTTTATTAAGACAAGACCTTAGACCAAGACCAAAGAATGGCAAGACCATACCACTTCTGATCTGAAAGATGCACAATCGCAAGCATGAAGCAGCTGAAATCAACTTAACCATGTTAATTCTACACTTTTCATTCCTGTCTATTCGATTAACTTTGCCATTCTTTGGTCTGTTTTCTGGTTTTGCAGTCATTCAGCATTTAAAGGCAGACTGAGAGCATTAGCTAGCATCACTTAGGCTTGTATTAGATGTTTTTAGCTCCTTTGTTTGTGGCGATAAATGTTTGCTGTCCCAGCCATGTCCATTATCTCTTATTTTGTAGAGCATACACACTATTGTGTGTGTTCTTCTTCCTGTTTCAGTACTAATTTGTGGTATCTGTAGCCATTGGTAATTTTTCCATTGAAGATTTAGCTGTTGTCTCCTCCCAGACAAACACAACTTCACCTGTGTTCACTTTCCCAGCGGATGTGTGAAGGAAGAGTAATCAGCGTCCGCAGTAAAGCCATTGTTCAGACATGTCCGGGGTTGCCCTCGAAGTGGGACGTTAACAAATCAGACAAACGCAAAAGTTTTATTTAATTTTGTCATATTCTGTGTGTTGAGTTCTTGTTTGGTCTTGAAATAAAACCCAGAATCCTCTTTGTCCAAGTCCAAAAGAGAACCGTTGGTACGACTGACAGAATTGAAGGAGGAGAAAGAGACATAGAGAGATGGGAAATGGGTTATGCATGATTAAATGTGTATATGCTCCCTTTTCTCTTCTTGAACTCCGTCTGACCTCCCAAACATGTCTGCACGTTCAGTGGAGCACTCTCCTGCCCTGTAGGGGGTCAGCCACACCCTCATTAAGGTTTTAGTGACCCGTCATGGTGCCGCCCCAAGGGTCATACGATCACAGCTGAGAATGAAAGATATACACGAAAAATCTGCTTCAGTGCACAGCACCTGATCCATTGACCCACATATGTTTTTTGTTTATTTCCTTTTTTCCGGTCTATCTCTCTATCTAGATCTGTCTGTCTGTCTGTCTGTCTGTCTCTATCTGTCTGTCTGTCTGTCTCTATCTGTCTGTCTGTCTGTCTGTCTGTCCATCTGTCTCTCTGCCTGTCTCTTCATCTCTCTGTCTGTAGGTCTGTCGGTCTATCTGTATATCTTTGTCTGACTGTATATCTTTCTATCTATCTGTCTGTCTGTATGGCTATCTGTCTGTAAATCTGTATATCTATCTATCTGTCTGTCTATCTATCTGTCTATCTTTCTGTATATCTTTGTCTGTCTGTCTGTCTGTATATCTTTCTATCTACATGTCTGTATGTCTGTCTGTCTGTATATCTTTCTAGCTGTCTGTCTGTCTGTCTGTCTGTCTGTCTGTCTGTCTGTATATCTTTCTGTCTGTCTGTCTGTATGAATGTCTCTTTCTATCTGTCTGTATATGTCTGTCTAACTAAATATATCTATCTGTCAGTCTGTATGTCTGTCTATCACTGTCTGTCTATCACTGTCTGTCTATCTGTCTGTCTGTCTAATTTAACTATGTATTTATTTACTCTGAGCCATCTTCTGTGGTAGTCAACCATATGCTACAGCTATGACAGCGATGTAATATTTGAGTCTTTGTTGAATAGATGTTTCATGCTCCCTGTTTGTCACTGTTGCTGATTGCTATTTAAATGTGTTTTCTAAATGCACAAATTGCAAGGTCTTATTGGTCTGCCCCTAAAATGCTAAAGTGTTAATGACTGAACCTGTGGCCTAACCCCCTCATGGCTATAAGGGCTAAGAGATCTGTAGCAGTTGTACCATAATCATGCAGTGGAAGAACCGCTAACTTTAAATAATGCATTAGAAATTATCATATAGAGGTTCCAGCCCAGCAGGGAGCAGACAGAGGGTGTAGAGCAAGAGATTAATGAGCAGTTGTGTCATGAATGTGTAAGCACCGCACATCCTAATGCTGCTCACGTGTGTGTTTGGGGTTTTGGGGGGAGTGATTGAGGACGTTGGCTACACAATAAGGCTCACCCCATTGTGTTCCCAGGTGGGTCTTAGAAAGCAGGAAAGAAAGAGCGTGTGGAAAGCCAACCTGGGTGAGTGGAGACCCTGGAAAGGAGGGATTTGTATGTGGAGTAATTATTAAGGTGGACTTGGTTTAAATGAGCAGATCCTGTGGTTTCAGCGATTACTGACCAGACCCAGCATTAATAATCCAGTACAAATCTGCAATTGCTGTCAGTGATGCGAATGACTTTCTGTAATTTGTTGAACCTGGTGCTCCATTAGTATTGAATTAAATGTGCATTATTGTTACGTTTGGTCTGGACTTTATGAGCGCAGTGTACCTTTGCTCACAATTATGCAAACTGAAAACCGTAGGGTAGATCACAAATAAAGTGAAGTGAAAATTTGTCATTGTGAACACACTCAAGCACTACAACGAACTGCAACCTCTGCATTTAACCCATCACACGCGCACACGTGGAGCAGCGGGCAGCTATCAACAGCGCCCGGAGAGCAGTGTAGCAGGACGGCACCTTGCTCAAGAGTACCTCAGTATTGCTCGGGCCAGGACTCGAACCTGCGACCTTCAGGTCTCACAGGCAGCGTCCTCACCACTAGGCCACCACTGCCCATTTCAAGACTGTCTGAGTGTTGAGGTCTTGATTGTTCTTGAAATAAAACCCAGAATCCTCTTTGTCCAAGTCAAGGTGAGGCAGAGAGAAAATGCCGTTGATTCTGAAATGAGATCGAGATCTTCAAAAACTGGTCTCAAGACCGACCCTGATACCAAGACCGAGCTTGAACACTACAAACTAAAAATAGTAGGGTAGGTCACAAATAACAGTTCTGTTCACACTGGCGTTCTATTCTTGGATAAGTGAATACGTTCTGAGCTCCTGGGCGTTTTTTTTTTAGCAGCGTTTGATTGACTTACATTCGTGTTTGTTTTACACTGTTTAACTCCAACCTGCAGCCCAGACTGTAATACTGTATGTTACCTGTGGGGGGCAGTGATCAGACAGTCCAGAGTGGCTTTAACCTGTGGGATTTGAGCTTCATCCTTCACTGTATGAGTGAAATATGGATCAGTGTCTTTATTAGACCTGAACTTTTGAGCTGTTGTGTTAAAAATCCTCCTGATATGGTGTGAACATCATCGCTGCTACTGGTATCACACACTGACTGAAAGATCATGGGATGGCATTTGGGCAGAAACTGAGAATGAAATCAGTTTTTTCAAACCTTTGTCTCGTTTGAATTGACTTAATATTAATGCAACAATAAAAACCTGCTGATGGACACAGTCATGTGCAGTTATTGTTATTCGTTATGACGCTTGGTGCATGATGCTTATGTATACATGCAGACTCTGACCTTTCAATCTAGGCCCTCTGTAGTAATTAGGGCTAAACCTGCTCAACCTCCACGTCACGGCAGTAAGCATTTTGCACTCATTCTGCACGTCTCATCCCTATAAAAACTCATTACTGACTTTGCACAAAAACATTATTTGTATTGTACATACACCCGCTACATATTTCTACAATTTTTGTATATTTTATATTTATACCACCATTTTTATATTTGAGAATACAAGATTATTATATGTAATTATTCTTTTTAAATAATTTTCCTGACCAATATTATGACTGATTTTAAATTCATTGTCTAATTAAGGCCCAAGCCTCTCATTTTAGCCCAAAAGACCCGAATATCAATTTTATCTGCCTTCAGTGTTAAAAAGCAGTGATTGTTATTATATGGTCCAATGTTAAGATTGTAATAAAAGATGACTACTGTTTCAGCTTGGGCTTCCAGTAAAAGTAACAGTCCAGCCCTAGTTATTATTTGGTGTATACGTTACATTGCACAAATTACAATGTGTTTTCCCCAATCCCTTAAATGCCTAAAATTGATTAAAAAAAATAGCTGTTGTTCCACAAAAACTTTGCTTCTGTGCTCAGGGCAAACACATTTTAAAATGTATCTGTTTTCAAGAACATGCTCGATTGTCTTTAAATGCTAAGTGGACTTCCAGAATATTCTGGAACTGTGTGAACTGTATTTTCTAGAACTTTCTGGAATCTTTTAGAACTTTCTAGAACTTTCTGGGACTGTCCAGAAAAGAAAAGATGTGTCTTTTTTTTTTTCTCTTTAAATATGAAACGTTTGTGGGCTGTGGTCATAAAATCAAAGTTTGTGATGAATAAAGCTGCTTTTACGTCAGCAGCAGCAGCAGTTCTTGAAGTTGATGTGCTAGAAGCAGAAAAAAAGCATATCTGAGCCACATTGACAGTGACTTATGGTGAGGCTAGATGACCGAGTCGGAGCATCTCCAAAACAGCAGTTAGTACCTACCAGAAGCGATCCAAGGAAGAACAGCCGGTGACGGGGTCAAGGGCACCAAATGCTCACTGACGCATAAAGTTTAGCCTTTCTGGTCCGATCCCAGAGAAGAGCCTCTCACAAAAAGTGATGCTGACTCTGATAGAAAGGGGTCAGAACACACAGTGCACCACAGTCAGAGCGGTTTCAGCAGCAGGAGGGACCTACTCAGTATTAGGCGGGTGGTCTTAATGCTATGGCTGATTGGTGAATTTTGTTACAGAGACAGTGATTGAATTTCCAGTCGAAATGGCCTTTCATTTCTGAATAAGTACATAAGGCTTAAGTATTTTTTCAGGATTTACTCTCCTCTGTCTTTTGCCTTCAGTGTTGCTAGTAGACTCCGCTAATGTCGTCTGAGTGATGCTGCTGTTTTTAAACTTTGAGACCATATAAATCTCGACTGTTCGGTTATCACAGGCCTTTGTGATGCTTTTAATCTTGGAAACTTGTGTTGCGATGAAAAAAACCCATCATACAGCCCTGTTGGCCGTATCATTTTTATGTCCTTGGCCCAAACAAGACCCTTCATCAGCTGAGGATCTAAAAGGCTGGCCTTCCCCACCGCCAGAGCGTTACTTAAACTGATGAAAGATGCTTGAGCAAAAGATGCGCGATTCATCTGTGTGTGGCATAAGCAGGAGTGTGTCGTCTCCCATGAGGACAGCAGTCGTGTGCTCACAGTCACGCTGTGGTGATTTATGATCGTGCTTTATGGTTTAAAAGCCTTGTGAAAAGATTTAATTGAGGAACATCCCCGCCGCCGAACGGACGTGGCAGGCTATGAATAAATCCGCGAGTAGTAGAAAGAGGGGCCGGGTGGGTTTTTTTGAAGGCTTTGAAGTGTGTTAGGAGATGACTGGGTTTCTATTAGGGTGCAGTGAGGGATGCTCATTTAAAGCCCCAGGCCATGTCTCAGGATCCCTATTGTGTAGCCTTTGTTTCAGCGTGTGCTGCTGTGTACTGCAATTTCCTGTGGACCCCCTTCATTCTCTTGTCTTTTTTTTTTTAATTGCCCTCTTCCATTTGTGTGTAGTCTGTCTGTCTGTCTGTCTGTCTGTCTGTCTCTTTGTCTCTTTCACGTTTGAGATTTCATTTGTTTCCTTTTATTTCTTCATCTTCCTTTTTTCCACCAATTTTAACCACTTTCTTTGAAACTCGGTGGTGTTAGGTCTCCTTAGCAAGCGGAGGAAATTGTCTGCACTCCTCTTGTAGGACATTTTTTGTCTGTTTTATTTTTTCTCAAATTCTATTTTATTTTTCCTCATTTAAAATTTTTTTTTGAATTTTTATTAAAATTTTTGTAATTGATTTATTTATCTTTATCTTTTTATTTTTATTGCCTCAGACCTCAGTACCTTTTGATGTTTTTTTTCCCCCGCTATTACTTTTTCAATTCCTTTTTTTGCGTTTTTGCATTTTAACTTTAAGAAATTATGTAAAAAATTATTGTTGTGGGACTGTATGTATCTTGTGTAGAATTATGAATGCAAAGTATACTATGCATACTTGTATGTATACTTCATGCTGCTGTTGTAGTGATACACCAGTGTGTTTCAGTTTTAATCTTTAAAGTTATTTTGTATTATATTATGTATTATTTTACTATATATATATATTTTTATTTATTTATTTATTTTATTTTATAGATATTAGACATGTGTACTGCTATTTTTATTTTTTTTTAATGCCATTCAAAACTCACAGTTTGATTGAGGTTATCTGGTTTCTGATTACATCACTTTGCACCTGTATAAGGAAGAAAACAACAACTGGTAATATGTTGCATTTCCATTCCCACCGTGCGTTATTTCTCATTCAGTTTGACTTTAAAGGTCATTCAAAGTGGCGTATACTGGACGACAGGTAACATAAGTGCATGCAGCATACAAACACATTTGTCACGGAGCCAAATAGCAGCCAAGGTGACTTCACAGTGCGGCAGTTTGTATTGTTTAGGTCAGAAAAGGCACATCCTGAGTTTCCATAATGCTAAAGTGGCCATGAGGCCAGCTTCCACTACTGCAGCCTTAGCAATACTCCAGCATACCAAAGACCAGGGAGATGCACACCTCTTTCTCCCAGCCCCAGGTCACAAGTGTTTTCCCTTCACTTTACAGTGAGAGATGAATTGGGCAGTAAAATCACATGTAAGAGGTGGACGGTTTTGTCTAAAGCTGTTGGAGAACATCACACTAACCTGTATGCTTTATTTCCTGTACTGATGTGTGACGTGAGTGCAGTCTTGTGATGCTGCTGTTGCACATCATTCCTCTGCAGTGACCCATTTCTGATTCGCCACGACTGGTGCTGTGTGCGCTTTCATCCAGGTGTGTGTATGTGTGTCATCTCCACTATTAACTTGTCACTCAATACCTCAATCCACCATAGCTGTTCAGCCTGCCAGTGAGAGATGTCAGTCAAAGCTCAACAAACTCCACACTCAACCCACTACACACACACACACACACACACACACACGCATGTTGCCCCATATTTCCAGTGCCGAATGTCTCTCTGAGGGAATTCGGTGAGACGTCAAAAGGTATCCGCTCCTCAGTCAGCAGCACACCTCTGCTGCTTTGATCCGCTTTGACTGAACGCTTGTCAGGCCGCATCCGACATCAGACAGGCTGCTTCTGTCTTTGGCCAACTGGGGAAACTCTACATGTCGGGTAGAATGAAATAAAATGAAAATCTGCATTTTTTTGGAGCAGAATCGTATGATCTCGCCCTCCGGGGAGCTTTAAAGAAAGTAAAGGCGTAATCTGGAGACTAGGCCCTTCCCCTGCGTGTGCGCACACGCAATATTACTATACTGACGCTATGCAGCAGTGCACTCTCTTCATTAAGCCATGCATATTTCTTATTAATGTTCGAGTAATGGTTTAAAAAAACAACAAAAAGGATCAAAGCTTCCAGCGCATAATTTATTTATTTATGGGTGCATCAGAATGCAAAGGCATGAATATTAAAGAAGCATGGCTGCACTCTTCTAAATTTATCCTAACACACACACACACACACACACATTTCACACATTCACTGCAGTGCAAAACCCAGGCAGAGCTGAATGTGATATATGTGATATATTTGGTCAAAAAAAAAAAAAAAAAAAGATGAAAGTGACTCTTTGTCATTGTGAACACACTCAAGCACCACAAAGAAATGTGACCTCTGCATTTAACCCATCACAC
>JBBPDA010073341.1:0-12616 GCA_037974385.1 Arnoldichthys spilopterus | reverse complement strand
TGAGATATAAGCAGGACTCGATAAGGGCCTTGTTCCAGAGGCCCAAAAACAGTTTCACATATAATGAGAATTTAATCACCAATAGGAATGTGAGGCATGACATTAAGATGAGTTTAGATTTAATTTTCTAACAGGTGATACACCTGGAAATATTGCATTTACAGTCTGAAAAAAAGTTGCCCGACACCATGTGTTTTTAATCACCTGTGCTGTTTAGTGAGGACCTATGTCCAAGCTGGGAAGAAAAGAAAAATAAATAAAAGAAATAAATTAACTAATAAATTAATAAAATAAAGATAATTGAATAAAATAAAAATAGTAATACAAATAAGTAAATTAAGTAAATAAATAAGCAAATTAATTAATCAATAAAAAAATAGAATGAAATAAAATAAATAAAATAAATAAATAACAAATAAGATAAATTAAATAAACAAAATTTTGACTGCTAAAATATTTAGGCATTTGGGACATTTATCCACAATTTGAATAATCATCTTCTTTTGTGCTATGTTAGCACTTTCAGTGTTTAATTATCCACATTTATTGTAGACGGCAGGAAAAGTTATGAATTAACCCATTACAAGAAGCACCATCAGTATGAATATTAATAGAATTTTTTTTTTTTTTTGCATCAATTAGTGGTTTAGCAATTTCAGAGAAATCAGAAATGCATACTGTAATTGAGCAAATTCATAACTGACCTCAGTACATCAATACTTCACCCTAAAAACACAGCATCCTTCTGGCACAATCAGGCTTTACCTGAGCTATAGAACGAAAACCACAGGCATTTATTTTGGCTCTGAATCGTTGTGTAAAACGACAATATGATGGCCATTATTTTTGAACGAGCACAGAGAAACAGGTGTTGTGGGCAATTTATTATTAAAAATAATTAAAATAACTATTTTGTAGTTCCCAGGCAGAGCTGAGCCGACAGAACAGATTTGTGTGTGCTGTAGACTCAGGGTCACTGAGAATGGAGTGTTCCTCTTATCACTCATAATGTTATTGTTTTCTTCAGCTGAAACGAGAGATAGGGACACTTTCTCCAGGCAGACGCGAAAATAAAGGTGAAAATGAGCTCTGATCTCTGGCACAGAGGCAGACGAGAAACAGAGTGAAATGAAATATAGGACATTACAGAAGCACGGATCAGTCATACGCGTACTAGCGGTTCTGGGGGCTCTCTCCGCTTAGGCCCCACGCTTTGTTGCCCAAAGAGCTAGAATCGGAGCGGCGCTATGTCTCGCTCCTGAAGAGTGACCTTTCGGGGTCACTCATTCGAAATCCCGTTAAACAGGGTGTGCTAAGCCCTGCGGCACTCAAGAGCGGCCAAACGACAAGGAGCCAGTAATTCAAAGTAACTGGACTTACCTCTTGTGTGGTTTGGACGCTTCTGTCGACACATCACCGGAGAATAGAAGTGCGTGGTCTCAGCCGACGCGTCGGGGTCACCATCTGATGTTGGCGAGTATTGACGTGTATTTTGAAATCATCTCAGTTTGAAATCGGTCAAGATGACCTAATGTTTTAAGGGACCTTGGGCCTGAGTGTCCGAATTCAGGCCTAACACCACTTTCTTTATAATAATAACTTTGTTTTATTATTATCATTATTTATATATTTTAATCTATTTCCTTTACCATTTAAAACATTCTCCTTTTCTTAAACTTCTCTTACTCTGAATTAAAGCTGTTTCAATCGCATGTTTCACCAGCTTTTTATTGGAACCGCCCGTTCCACCTTAAATGCTGCTGCAGTCCATGCTCCTACTGCTCCATTTAAGGTGGAATGGAAAATTCAAAGCAGAAACCCCGCGGACAGAGAGTGACGTAAGCAGGAACATCAGGACCTCGTCCTGCAAGCCTCTTCTGCAAAGGGCCTTCAGATCAAATATACACCCATCAGCCATAACATTAGCACCACTAGCTGAATGTTTAGTGTTTCAGGTTACGAGCTCTGACTCGTTTAGAGGCAACGTCCTTTAGCCTCTTTCTTTGCGCAGAAACGTGCTTATGTTTTGTCACCACTAGATGTCGCTGTTGTACAGCAAAGAGAGCACAGTGTTGGGCAAATTTAGAGCTGCTGAACTGATCTCAGATCTTTTGGATTATATGGTAATAATTCTCACCATGTGACACCACGTCCTCAAAATTCTCACATAAGTAAGTGGTTAAGATGTAAACAGAGTGGTTCATAGGTCAAGGTCAAAGGTCAAAATGATTTATGAAGCATATCTAAACTACTTAGGCTGACCAAAGTGGTTCAACAGGGGGTTTGGGGTGAAATGCTCCGTTCTGGGGAAACTTACACAGTCAGAGTTGTTGTTCCAGTGTTGGTGAATGGAACCAGAAACCTACCAATGCTACCAGCATCAGACACACACACAGCCGTGTTGCTGGATATTCAGTACCACTGCTGTGCTGAGAACAGTCCCTTGAACCCAGATAATATTTTTCTCTGCATTAAGGTTTAGGGCTTCGTTAATGTCCTGACATGGGTTAATCAGGTCCTTCATTCCCGAACAAAACCTGTTTCACATCAAATTCACAGGATTTTTCTTTATTTTGGCGACCCTTTATTTATTTTTTTTTTTATTTTTACCTTCGCTCCTTTACCATTTGTAATTACTGACGGTGATCGAGCTGCTTAAATTACCAGGAAAAAGTTGAGAACTTCATTCATCAGGTCCACCGTACAGCTATGCTAACTTCAACCCATTAGCTCAGGCGGCTCAGTGCTCCCAGTGTTCGTCAGTAATGCAGTTTGGTGATGAAGGTGTTTTCTCTCGTGCCGCTGGGTCTGTTGTCACAAAGCAGCTTTACAGAATCCAGGTCCAAGCCTCTAGTGAGCAAGCCAAAAGTGTCAACACGACAAATGTTACATTGTGAATATAATGACAGTGACTGACGAACCCAGAGCCCTGTGATCTTTAGTGAGAAACACACTGACACGTTTTTCTACTGCAGCTGTTGAACACACAGCTAAACTCCTTATAAGCATTAGAAGTGTTTTACATCTGGTTTATCATGTAGGCGGCCATGTTGGAGGTGATGTCACATGTTAAAGTTGGAGGAACTTGGGGTTGACAACTCATACTCGAGTCACAGAGTCAGAAATCCCACTTCGGGGTACATTTTCTTTGGTTTGTCCTAGTCAGAGATCAGGAATTCCACTTCCCAGTTGCCATCGTACGCTGTATTAGTTCTGTACAGAGCTGCTTAGACTTAAAGTGTAACGACACAGAAAGGGCAGCAGATGGCGACAGTACCCATGTCCAGGCTGGAACAAAGTCACTGCTGGAACCACACTGCAAGTTAGAAGAACCTTCTCTTACGGGTCTTCTGAACTCACCAGAACATCTTACGTCAGTAGAGCACATTAGACAACGCAGCCTGGAGTCAAGGATAGTCTTGTAAGTTCATCTCCATGGTTGTCCAAGCTTTGCTGCTTCACAGGATCTGTAGAGTCACCACCAAGTGTGGGGGCAGGGTTTTGGGGAAGTCCAAATTTTCTGCTTGAACCCACTGCCTGCATGCCTTAAGCCCTGCCCAGTGTGGGTGGGGCAAGAGGATAAAACCTCTGTAGGCATGCAGCCTATCCCACCTAGTGGTGCAGGAGGGGCAAGTGGGCCTTCCCAGGTGTACTCAGCCTCACTCTCTGCCTTTGTGGGTGAGGCGCGAGGCCATCACTGATTCCCTGTGGATCAGAAGGTTCTCCAGGCCTGAGGGAGAGTGAGAAGCTCCTCAACAGGAAAGGAGGAGTTATGGTGAGTGGTGAGGAGCAGCAAGAGGAACGTTTAGAACGATTTTTGGTCCACACCATCATCGAGAAACACCGCTCACATCACCAGCCTTATAAACTCTCATGTTAATGGGCTTCTCTGATTGGCTGCTTGCTCATTACATATGCAAATATATGCAAAACATGAATTTCAGATGACTGAGTTAAAGAGATTCAGGGTGTGGTGCATTGTGGGAAGCCATCACAAAGGCTATGTGCACTTATGGAGGTTCAGCTAAACGGTACATGACATCCACTTCCCGACGTGATAGAACTGAAGAACAGGGACGTTTTCAGGATGGTATGACGATCCAGAAGCAGGAATTTGGTGTCCTGGAAGCGTCACCATGTTGCCATTATCAAAACTGTCCAAAAGAAAGAAAAACAGTACACACCCTGCCGTCTTAGAATGATCTTAGACCTAGAACACTGTAGGAGAACTGAAGTCTAAAGCATTGTGCTGTCTTTACGTTGACTAATTCCAGCCATTTTGCCAATATCTGTACCAACTCCATCTTTACTTCTTTTCAGTTATTGTGTGTCTTTGTGTGATTGCATATTTGTTAGTATAGGAATAAACGTTGTCTTTCTGTAACCAAAGAATCGTTCTTGTGTCAGTAAAAGTGGAGTCACTTCATAAAAATATTGCACTGTATTTCTAAAGGTGCCTCCAAACCTGTGCCACTGTTTATTTCAAAGAACACAACTCACCCCGACATCCGTTCAGCTTCTGAAAGTACTTAACTCTTTGCTGGACACAGCGAGAAGGTCCTGGCTTTGTTTCCCAGAGAGGTCTGGAGTCCAGGGTCCTGGTGTCTGTGGTGTTTTTTGGCAGAAGCTTCAGTTTCCTTCCACAGTCCCATGACACCAGACCTGCACTGCAACCCTGAACTGATGTAGACATTACCCAGAACAGCTGCATCTAAGAGCACAAACGTCTGAATCTGTCTGACCAGGCATTGAAAAGGTCTGTGTAATGTTCTACATGTGCTAATAGAGCAGATCACCTGTCTGGAGGATTCCAGCAGATGAGCTTGGTGGTGAAATTGTCATGCATCTGGTGTGAAAGTGCAAGAAGACAAAAATGTTCAGTTACATGAAGAATCCAACGAAAATGTGTTACTGGAGGGATGATGAAATTCTGGAAACTTTGCCAGTTTGCCAGAAACCATCTGCTAGAAACCAACCAGTGCCCATACAAGCCTCACTACTGGGGTCCCTCAGGGCTCTGTTCTTAGTCCACTTCTGTTCTCCTTATACACAAAATCACTGCGATCAGTGGTAACATCACATGACCTCCGTTACTCTGCTATACCGAGTTTGACAAGACAGAATTAATCTACCCACCTGCTGAGCACTACACCCCAACTATGTTCAGTTCCCACAATTGCGCAATACTTCCAGTACTGGGAGCACCAGAACTGACATGTTGTAGCTACTTCTGGTTGTGGCCTCTAGATACAAGTGTGCAGTCTCTCATTTAAACTCTCTTTCTCCTTTACTGTCCAGGGCCGGGGTGATTTCGAGCATCACTTCAGGAGGATCCATGACCCTCAACATTGAGAAAGGCATCTCAGGTCGTTATGTTAATGTGGTCATCCCCGGAGATAACCGGCTCCTGACTCTCTGCGAGGTCGAGGTTTATGGCTATCCCACTCCGAATGGTGAGTACAGTGTCCAGTAACCCAAAGCCCAAAGCAGGACAATACTGCAATAGTGCAGTCCAGTCTAATCCAGTCTGCCCTGTCAGCTCAAGCATAAGTCATCTTGACACTAAACAGACTTGACATCAAGTCTAGTTTTCCAACCCTTTCCTCCTCAACCTATTTCCAGTTACAGTGCCTCATTTCAGAGGGGTGGGATATATTACAGTAGCAAATCAACAGTCAGTTCTTGAAGTCGATGTGCTGGAAGAAGGAGCATGAGCCACTTTGACAAGTGATGTTCTGGACGAGTCAGAACATCTCCAGAACGGCAGGTTCTTGTGGAGGGTTCCAGGTGTGCAGTAGTCAGCAGCCTACCAATAGTGATCCAAGGAAGGACAGTGTGATGCTCTGGGTAATGTTCTGGTAAGAAACCTCAGGTCCTGGTATACATGTGGATGTTCCTTTGACATGTAGCTTCTACCTAAACAATGGGAACAGTTGAAAGAAATTCAAGGTGTTGCCTCTAAATTCCTTAGATCTCAATCCGATTGAGACTCTTTGTGATGTGCTGTACAAATTAGTCCGATCCATAGAGAACTTAAAGCATCTACTGTGTACATGTTGGTACCAAACACCCCAGAACAACTGGAATCCATGGGTTACAGTGTCCATCTCTGGGATGTCCAGCTCCTATCTTGACGGGCTGGTGTTCAGCACAGTTTGGTGATTTCCCTGTTCAAACACACCTGGTGGAACTGACCATCAGGTTTAGCGAGTGTGTCTGAGGAGGGGAGCTATCAGACTGTGCAGGACACCAGATCTGCAGAGAAGGCCTTTCTGATTGGTGAGGTCACCGTTCCTCTAGATGTTCAGGGTGATACAACACACTGGCTGTTCTCTGTGCAGGAGAGAATGTAGCACTGAACGGAAGAGCTACACAGTCCAGCCTTTATGGTCAGGGTTTTCCATCCAATGCTGTTGACGGAAACCGAGATGGTCTGTGGGCTCATGGTTCCTGCACACACACCAACAATGACCTCAGTCCCTGGTGGAGACTGGACCTGCTGAAACGACACAAAGTGTTCTCCGTCACCATCGCTAACACACTGGACAGTGTTCCTGAAAGGCTGAAAGGAGCCGAAATCAGAATTGGAGACAGTTTGGACGACAATGGGAACAAAAACCAGAGGTAATTGGCTTTCAGACTTAAACAATAGTTTCATCACGTGGCTCATCTTCACCCTCCCAGTGCTGGTGGTATGATGTAATTGGGGGAGTCCTAACTAGTGGGTGGAGCTGGAGTTGACTTCATAGGGCAGAGAAGGTGTAGCATCATTCCTGCTGTGAATAATCCTTCCCTTTCCCTTCCTGCCCCGTCAGGTGTGCGGTGATCTCATCCATTGATAAAAACCAGCCCATCATGTCGTTTGAGTGTAACGGGATGGAAGGCCGGTACGTCAACATTGTGCTTCTGCAAAAGAAGGAGTATCTCACGCTGTGTGAGGTGGAGGTGTATGGAGCTCCACTGATCTGAGGATCGTCCTGAAAGCGGTGTGAGGCTGATCAGTTCCTCTTGAAAGGATGAATATATGTAAAGTACAGAGCAGTTAAGAAGTAAAGGCACAGTTACAAACCCTTTCGTTCTATGTTTGTATATTATATATGTATATGTATATGTGTGATTGTATATGTTTTGTAAATACTATTAAGGCAAAACAGGGTTGTATTATTTTCTAAATGAATGAAAGTTTAAATTTTTTTAAATACTTTTTCAAAAAGTAAATGTTTGTAAAATAAACCTGATTCGTCCAAAAAACAATCACATTAAAAATATAAATGATAAAAATACAAATATTTTTTGCAGGACTATTTATTTATTTATTTAAATTATTTATTTATTGTTTTTAATACAAAAACTTTATTTCATCATTTAAAATATATTTTTTTTCCCTTCTTTTTTTTTTTTTTTTACTTCTCTTACTCTGAATTAAAGCTATTTTAATTGTATTTTTTCCCTCAGTGTTTACACCATCAGCACTTTCGCTTGAACGGTGGCTTTAGTTTGCTCTGCGCTCCTCCGCCTCTAAAAAACCTTAAAAAAAACAATTTTTATTTAAATCTCAGTAACTTTGACTGCATTCATTAAATCAGGTCATATGCATAAGTTACAGCAGCTTTAGTGAACAAAGTCGTAACCACTGGGTAACTTCTCACTGGAGAAAGAAACCACGGGGCTGGATTACAGCGACCGCCGGAAAAGAAGAAACTACATTTCCCAGAGTCCTGTTCGCGCACGCAGGAACAGGAACTCACTTGTGCCGGGGCAGTTGTTTGTTGTGATGCGCTGCCAGTGTTTAACGGTGTCGCTCTGCTGTGAGATCCCTGTTTATGAAGGTAAATGTGTGTATTAAGGTGTTTATGAACACTATTTTTATGTGTGAAAGATGATTATTACCGCAGTGATATAATTAGTTCGATTTTTTTTTATTCGAACCTCCCATTCCACCTTAAATGCTGCTGCAGTCCAGGTTACTTCTGCTCCATTTAAGGTGGAACGGATACCTTAAGCGAGAAGACCTGCAGACAGGGGTGTGACCACGCTGTGATCCACTTTCACATGCTCCTGTGTGTTTGTGGGATTGCACACACTGTGCTTAAGTGAGAGTGACTGTGTGTCATTGTGAACACGCTCAAGCAACGAAATGTGATCTCTGCATTTAACCCATCACACGTGCACACGTGAAGCAGTGGGCAGCTACCGACAGCACCCGGGGAGCAGTGTAGTGGAACGGTACTTTACTCAAGGGAACCTCAGTGGTGCCCAGGGACTCGAACCTGCGACCTTCAGCTCACAAGGGCAACATCCTCACCACTAGGCCTCCACTGCCCATTACAGTGTTAATTAATGAGTTATTACTATAATTAAACTGTGACATGCTTCATTATTCCATACAGCAGGCATATAGAGCGTCGCAACACCCATCCATCCATCCATCCATCCGTCCACTTTCTAAACCCAGGCCACGTTCCAGGTCACTTAAATCCCCTCGTTTTGATGCTCCGTTTAACTTGTCTTCACCACGCCTGGATATAGGCATAGTTGCCGCCATGTGATTGGCTGATTGTGTTCCCAACAATTAAACAGGTGTACCTAATAGAGGCCGGTGAGTGTATATTCTGTATTGTTGCAACGACCAAAACTGTGCACGATCTGATGTAGCGGCGTGACCAGTGTTGGGCACGTTACTTTAATTCAGTAATCCGTTATCGTTACTAGTTACTTCTTCCAAAGAGTAACTGGGTTAATAACCAGGTTACAGCGTTATAAAAGTCACCTGTTACCAGGGAAACCAACTTACGGATTACATTCTTAAAAAAATGTGGATCCTCCCTCCCCACTGTGATGAAAATGTAGCTGTTCGTTCAATCATGTGTAATAACACTGACTATTAAATACGTGTAATTGAAACGGACACTTAAAATAAATAAAAGTCTAAAAATAAATAAAATGATACATTTTAACAGAAAACATCGTTCACAAATCTACACTGTTCCAATATCGCTGTGGGACGATGTGAGACAGGACACGTATCAGATGTAATGTATCACTGTAGATGTGGTCGTTACCATGGATACAACAGTAGAACGATGAAACACAGTCGACGTTTAGGAACGTTTTGTATTTGCTGCACTTCAACAGGCCGCAACTGGCGATGACACCGCCCTAAATGAAATTACGCTCGTACCAACGACGCCGCTTCTGAACTCGCCGTTGTTGCGTGTTTGTGTACACCCCCCCTCTGCCTCTGGTTGGCTTACCGTGAAATTTTACTCTACCTTAGCCAATCATTGTCGGTCATGCGCTTGTCCCACCCCCTCACCAAGGAAAAGAGAGAAGCTGTGCTGCTTCTGTGGCTGAGAGCCTGTTAAAAACGTCTTAGTGACAGTAACGGTAACTGCCCTGTAACCATGGAAACAGTAATTGGTTCGATCACCCGTTACTGAAAAAATTTAACGCCGTTATTCTCATCACGGGACGTGACCCATGTGTTCACAGTTGATTCTCCTTGAGCAGTGTTTTGTACTGAGAAGCTGCTTCTGCTGATGACCGCACTTCGTTCGGCACGTTGGAAGCTCCAGCACGAGGAAAAACCCTCTCAGCATTGGGATGAACTGTAAAACGCACTGACAGGTGAGCGGAGAGATCCTGGAACGTCTGCCGCACACTGAAGGCTCTGCTAAGTGCAGTGCGGGTGTGACGGAACAGGTGTGGCCGCTGTTGCGCTGGTTCTGAACGTTGTGCTGATGAACAGGTTTTACCTCATGTTTGTTTGTTCCCTCCTGCGAAGAATGAAGCCGGAGTATCAGGACCTCATCCTGCAAGCGTCTTCGGCGAAGGGTCTTCAGATCGGCGCCAAGATCCAGACCCTGTGGAGCGGCTACGGTCAGATAGTGAGGGTCCACTTGCACGGCTGCGACCGTCCGTCAGTAGTGGTCAAACACGTGAAGTTCCCCCAAGAGTCCAAACACCCGGGAGGCTGGAACACCGACGTCTCACACCAGCGCAAGGTCCGATCCTACCAGGTAGGCCTCGCACAGCCTCCTCCCACCAACGGTGAGTCCGTGATGGGCTGGCCTTCACTTCGCATGTGCAGCAGTGAGCCTCGGGCGCCCATGACCCACCAGTCGTCCTTCCTTGGGTCACGGTTGGTAGGTACTGACTACTGCACACCTGGAGCCCACCACAAGAACCTGCCGTTCTGGAGACGCCCGGGCTCGTCAAAGTGGCTCAGATCCTTACGCTCCACGTCGACTTCAAGAACTGACTGTTCACCTGCTGTTCACCTAACGTATCCCTCCCCCCTGACACATACCATTGCAGTGCAATAACTAGAGCCAATGTTCCTCACTTCGCATGTCAGTGGTCTTAATGTTCTGGCCGGTCAGTTGTAATTGATAACCGAGTATCACGTTCTGATCTCTTCTCCGAGGTGGAAACTCACTGGTACCAGAACTACAGCACCAACGAGCGCTGCCGTGTCCCAGAATGCCTTGCGGCCAAGTCGTTTGGCGAGGAGCAGCTGATAGTGCTGGAAGACCTGGACGCGGCAGGTTTCCCGGGAAGGAGAAGCGGCGTGCGGGACGCGGAGATCAAGGCGTGTCTCCGCTGGATCGCCAGCTTCCACGGCCTGTTCCTGGGCGTGTCTCCCGAGGGTCTTTGGCCGGTGGGCACCTACTGGCACTTGGAGACACGGCCGGATGAGCTGGAGGCCATGGGAGACGGGAAGCTGAAGGCGGCGGCGGGGGCGATCGACGCGGCGCTGAGCCGCTGCCGCTTCAAGACCATCTTGCACGGAGACGCCAAACTGGCCAACTTCTGCTTCTCGGGGGACGGCGCGCGGGTCGCCGCCGTGGACTTCCAGTACGTCGGGGGCGGCTGCGGGATGAAGGACGTGGTCTACTTCCTCGGGAGCTGCATGGACGAGCGGGAGTGCGAGAAGAGAGTGCCCGGCTACCTGGACTTCTACTTCTCCGAGCTGAGGAGGGCGGCGAGCGCGGCGGCGCCGGAGGATCTGGCGGCGCTGGAGGACGAGTGGCGGGGTCTCTTCGCCTTCGCCTGGACGGACTTCCATCGCTTTCTCCTCGGCTGGATGCCGGGACACCACAAGGTCAACAGGTACAGCAAGAGGCTCGCGCAGGAGGTCCTCCGGAAGCTCAGCCAGGCTCCGGCGCAGTGAAGCTGGTCTGTTCCCACGGACGGGTTCTGGTTCCGTCCAGTGTTCTGTGGGTTCTGTTGTCCTTTTTTATTGTTGTCTCGGCTTTGTTGACCTCCGTCAAAGTCGGAACCTGTAATATACGTTGCTGCTAACACAGGTCAGCCATAACATTAGGACCACCTGCCTAATGCTGACCTGGTCCCTCAGACTGTGCTGCCCTGTGTGTTCTGACCCCTTTCTATCAGATTCAGCATCACTTTCTACACCACAGTAGCTCTTCTGTGGGATCAGACCAGACCCACTAGCCTTCACTCCCCACACGCAGCAGTGAGACTCGGGCGCCCATGACCCACCAGTCGTCCTTCCTCGGATCACCGTTGGTAGGTACTGACTACTGCACACCTGGAACCCTCCACAAGAACCTGCCGTTCCGGAGACGCTCGGACTCTAGAACATCACTTCTCAAAGTGTCTCAGATCCTTACGCTCCTGCTTCCAGCACATCGACTTCAAGAACTGACTGTTCACTTGCTGCTGCTCCACTGTAGAGCAGACGGTGTGTTGTGTACAGGAGTCCCTGCAGCCGTCGCTCCCACTCTGACCTCCCTTCACCATCCACACAAGAGAAGATCCAGGTCCGGCGCCACCTTGTGGACTTCGAGGAATAATGTTATCAGAGTGGATGTATGTACCAAAATAAAAGTCTTAAAAAAATGATAAAAAGTGAAATAAATGTTGAAACTTGGTGCTGCTGATAAAATATTACGATGCCAATCTTTATCAAGATTTTCCTCTAACATCCCTCTCACCTCTTTCATGTCAGTAAAAATGTTCATTATTCTTTATTTTATATTCTGGGACTCGTTGCAGCGATCGCCTCCCTCTCCTCTTGGGCTAGGAAGGTGTTTATGGTTTCTCACCACTAGATGTCGCTGTGATACAGTGGAGAGCACAGACCTGTTGAACTGATCTCAGATGGTTTGGGTCATTTTTCCTCATTTGTTTTGCTTAAAACGTGTGTAATCATTCGCCTTCGGAGACACAAACAAGAAAAACTGGTGATATTGTAAATAATCCAAATATATTATTGTGCTTTAGTGAAAAAAACTTTATGCATATTATCACCTCATACATGCAGCTGGCACATCTGGGCACCATGGGACACCATGTCTTCAGAGAACGTCTATAGAACTTTATCAAAATTCCTGCATAATTAAGAGGTTAAGATTTGGCCAAGGTCAAAGGTCACATTTATGAGGCATATTCAAAACAGCCAAGGTTGACCAATTGCTGGACATCCACCCGTCCATTTTCTAGACCGCTTCTTCCGTTTGTGGGTCGCGGGGAAGCTGGAGCCAATCCCAGCTGACTCTGGGCCTAAGGTGGGCTTCACCCAGGACAGGAGGCTCCACCCATCACAGGGCAACACATAGACAGACAACCATTCATACACACATTCACACCT